>PVHP010005893.1:0-63019 GCA_004024765.1 Zapus hudsonius
TCAGTATTTAATTTAAAATAAATGGTATTCTTGGAGACCATGCATGAGGATGATAATAATGCAAATGAAAGAGAAAGTAGGCATTCTTTTGGGTTCCATCCATATGAAGAAAACAGATCTATCTATGCATCTATCTATGTATCTATGTATCTATCTATCTATCTATCATCTATATCTGTCTGTCTATCTAGTCCAGTTTTATTTCTGTGAAAAGACTTCCCATGGCAGATGGGGCAGGATAACTATTCATCTCACTTTTCTCTGATGCCGTGTCTCTCTGAAACACCTGCAAGCCACCCTTTAATGATTATTTGGGCTTTCCAACTATCTTTTATCCCAAAGAAGAGCTGCTATAGATGAAGAACCTTGGGATTTTGAACACTACAAAGGTTATATCCTATACATCAAATTAACAAGCTGGCATCATTCTCACATACAGACTAATCTTTGGTATGTTGGTTAGTTTGGGGTGTTCTCCTCTTTGATTGGAGTTGGAAATGGGCTAATATACAGGACATCTATGGGTGAATCTTTGACCAGAAGCTCACAGTGTCCATGCCCAAGGGCAGATACCTTGGAACACCCTGCCCAGACCAACAGCCTGATGACCCACAAACCTCTTTCTCTCCCTTCCCTTCCCTTCCGTTCTTCCCTTCACTTCTTCCCTTCCTTTTCCTTCTCTTCTCTTCCCTTCCCTCCTTCCCTTCTTCCTTTCTCTTCTCTCCCCTTCCCTCCCCTCCCCTCCCTTCCCTTCTCCTGTCACTTGGTCATCACTAAACTTTTGGAAAGGGCTCTGTGAGCTGATAACTATGAAAACAGAACAATCTGCTCATACAGAGATTTCTAAATTTTCTTCTGCTTTTAGCCTCTCCATAATCTCACTGCCCCAGCTTCAGATTAGCAATTCCCCAGCCTTCCCCTTGGGCTGTGTGGACATGAAGATTGATGAATGCACTGGGCTTCAGGGAGCTTGTCCAAGCACCGGCTTCCTGGAAGACATCAATTTGACTCTCCCCTTTCTCTTTAGTGGAAATTGAATGTCAGGATAATGTATTGAGGGTGGGGAGAAGGATCCACAATCACTTCCAGCATGTGGAGTAAGGGTTAAAATATTAAGGTTGTAACAGTTAAAATTTTAGAATGGTTGAGTGTTTGCTTATCTTGACAGTTTGCAGTGAGAAAATTGGCAAGTGAAGAAAATGCTCCTTCCTTCCTTCCTCCTTCCTTCCTTCCTTCCTTTCTTTCTTTCTTTCTTTCTTTCTTTCTTTCTTTCTTTCTTTCTTTCTTTCTTTCTTTCTTTTTTGAGGTAGGGTCTCACTCTAGCTCCAGGCTGACCTGGAATTCACTACATAGTCTCAGGGTGGCCTTGAACTCATGGTGATCTTCGTACCTCTGCCTCTCGAGTGCTGGGATTAAAGGTGTGCGCCACCACGCCCGGCTCCTTTCTTAACTCTGATTACTAAAATATCTCTTTATGAGACCCAACAGAGACATATCTAAGGAAAGCCCTTCAGGACTGACAGTGGAGAAACAGAATTTCCAAATAGTGATAAGAACAATTATGATTCTAAGAAAGCTTTCTGGCTTGTCTACAAGTATGAAAATATTTGTTCTACCTGTATTGCCACTTAGGTTGATTTTATTTGTATATTTTCCCCCTTCCTCCATAGAAAACACCCTCTTTTAGGAAAGCACCTTGGCCTAGCTTTTCAATGAATTTCATTGAATGAAGATGGTTTTGTCCGGCCTGGTTTTAGCCAGGCTCAGATGATGCTTTACTAGAAATCGTTCTAGGGATCTCGAAAAAGTTGGTCCAGTAGAACAAGAACCAAGACAAACCTGATTACCTTGGGCTGGGATCCCTTTCTGTCCTTTTGGAAAAAAGAAATCCTTCCCCCCCCACACACTTGCTATATAAAGTCTGTAAGCCCAAAGAGGTGGTAACCAGCCAGAGAATTACATCAATATAAGGGAAAGAGAAATTTGCCATGAAGAAAGAGGAAGGAGGGCATGAAATTGAGCTATGAAATCCAGCCATGCCTGAACCTGACTTTTGTGCTATGTGATTGTGTTTTGTTTAAGACGATTTGACCAGAGGATGCTTGATAAGGACAGAATTTTAATGCAGTCAACAAGCAATGCCAATTAAAAAAATATTTTATTTATTTATTTCCAGGGGGGTGGAGAGAGACAGAGAATGAAGAAGAGAGAAAATGGGTGAGCCAGGGCCTCCAGCCTCTGCAAATGAAATCCAGATGCATGCACAACCCTGTGCATCTGCCTTTATGTAGGTACTGGGGAATCAAATCCAGTTTATCAGGCTTTGTGACCATCTATCTCTACAGCCCCGAAGTTATGTCAACTTTAACACCAGCTTTTATCCTACTCATATATATTGACTGGCCTCCTTATTACTTCTACCTGAATCCAAGCCAGTATCACAGACCGACATCATCTTCAAAGAGTATTCTCTTTGCTACACTGTCCAGAGGGTAGCCAATGACCTTTGTGTTTTCGGTGATATTTGCTATTTTAAACTTCTCACTAAAAAATTGCAAAATGAGTCCAAAGAATTCCTCCTGCATGCTGCCCTTCACCCAGCTCCTCCAAATAGCTACATCTTATCATATCGTATGAAGTATTGAGAGCATCAAATCAAGACTGGTATGATTGCCAACTAACCAACAGACCCTGGCCGGAATCTTCCCAACTGTTGCACTAATGTTCTGTTCCTGGTCAAGGTGCCAATTCAGGGTCATGTGCTGTATTTAGTGGTTTTGTCATCTTAAATCTGTATTTGTCTACTGCCGTTGTTGCTGGCACAAAGCACCCCATCAAAAGCAGCTTGTGGGGGGGAAAGGGTTTATTTTGGCTTACAGACTTGAGGGGAGACTCCAGGATGGCAGGGGGGAAGATGGCATGAGCTGGGGGTAGACATCACCTCTGCCATAGCAGGTGGCAAACCACAGCATGAGATGAGCAAAACCTGGCAAGGAGGAGCAGGTGATAACACCCATAAGCCCACTGCAACAAACACTCCCTCCAACAAGGCTGCAGTTCCTCAAGTGCCACCTTTTAGGGACCTAACATTCAGAACACATGAGTGTAGTTCAAACCCTCACAACCATATCCAACTTTTGTTTTTCATGGCCTTCGATGCTATCAAAAAGAATTGGCTGGTTATTTTATATAGTTTCATTTTGGGATTCTTGTTAATTATTAAGTTCACATTATGCATAGTTGGGAAAAAAGACACACAGGTGGTACTGTGTCTTCTCCCTTGTGTATGTCTCAGGAAGCGTGTAATCTTGCATAGCACATGTCAGCAGATTGTGTGTGTGTGTGTGTGTGTGTGTGTGTGTGTGTGTGTGTGTGTTTGTAAAAGACCAGATACTTTAGGCTTCAGGTACCGTGCAATGTTTCTGTGCCATGTTCCTCTATGTGCATTTGTGCATGTATGTACCCCTTAAAAGTCTAAAACTATTTATCTCCATGCTAAAGGCTTCATTTGGCCCATGAGCCAATCAACCTCGGTGGTAGAGGGAACTTTTGAAAACATGCCAGTAAATGACAACCCTCTGCTTCAACATCTTTCCCACATAACTTGGCCGTCCACTTTACACAGTAAAAGCTTCAGTCCTGAACTATCAGAAAAACAGAGCCATAGAAACTATAGGATGAGCGCTTTGTGGATGTGTGCAAATAACATGTATGCACATAAGGAGAGGTTTATTTGGAGGGTTTGGTTCAATGATTATAGACGTTGGCAAGTCCAAAGGCTGTCAGGCTAGAGGCCCAGGGAAATGTTGACATTGAAGCTGAACTTGAAGTTCATGTGCTGGCTGAATTTCTTCTTATTAGAGTAAAATCAATCTTTCAGCTGATCTTAGCTAATCGGATGAGGCCCACCCACAATATGGAGGGCAATTTGCTTGACTTTAGGTTTTCCTGATTAAATATTAATCTCAGATGAAATCTCCCTTACAGAAATATCCAGAATAATGATTGACTAAGCATCTGGTAACCATGGCCCAACCAAATTGTCATACAAATGTCACGCTCACGAATCGTCACTAAAGCCTGTGGGACCCTACTTTGTCAGCCTCAGTTTTGTTTTTTTTTTCCAGCCTTTCTTTCTATCACTTTTCTGCTCGATGATTCCATCTGGTCTAGACCAGTGGTTCTCACACTTGCTTGGAGATCAGAGTCACGTATTTACAAACAGAATTTTTTCCAAACCCAGAATTTCTTATTCAGTAGGTTTGGGCTGGCGCCTAAAAACTTGCAATTCTAACCGCTTTCCACATGATACTGATGCTGGTGGTCACCTCACACTTTGAGAACCGCAAGTTGTAGACATACGGGGTTTTATCACAACAAACAAAACACACTTGTAATCGAGGGCCTTCATCTGGCTGCTTTTACTTTCTCTAGGTTTGTGATCAATCTGCACATACTGTTAGTAAAAGATTAATGATTGACACTCTGAAAAAAATATGTCCTGGATCATAGCGTTTTCTGGTTTCCGGTATGCAGTTCTTCCTGATTTCAAGTAACCATGTCCACGTGCAACTGATGTCCCTGAATGTGAACTTGGGAAGAGATGTCTCCATTAGTTGAGAGGAGCCAATATGACCCAGCTCAGTGTACATGTCTCTACTCTATGCTGCTTCCTTTTGGAGGGATTTCCTGAGCATCTGATAAAATAGTCCAATTGACCTCCCAGCATTCCCTCTTCCCTTGATGCTAGATCTCGAATTTTACGTTTTCACTGTTCCTTACTAAGTAGTAATCTCCCAGAAGGCAGGATATATATATTTCTTTTCTGGTACCTTCCATAGTGTATCCTTGATACCTAGAAAAACACTTGTCACAGAATAATTAACATTTTTTTTTGAGGCAGAGGTCTTATTCCAGCTCAGGCCGGCCTTGAACTATCTGCAATCCCCTTCCTCGGTCTCTTGAGTTCTGGGATTATAGACATGATCCACTAAGTCCAGCTTTTCAAAGAATCCTTCCTTCTTTCCTTCCTTCCTTCCTTCCTTCCTTCCTTCCTTCCTTCCTTCCTTCCTTCCTGTGTGTGGTACACATTCATGTATTTAACCCTGTGTACCAAAGGAGGCCAGAGGAGGATGTTAGATGCTAGATATCCTCCTCTCTCTTCTTCTGCCTCATTTTCTTAAGACAGGGTTTCTCAGTAAACCTGAAGCTCACTGATTTTTTGGTTAGATTGACTGGCCAGTGATCCCAGTCCTCTGTCTCTGCCTCCATCAGCACTGGGGTTATAGATTGTGTGACCACACCTGGCTGGGGATCAAACGTGGTCTTCATTCTTGCATAGCAAGCACTTGTGCTCACCGAGTCATCTCTCCACATTTGTTACTTTTGTTCACAATTGTTTCTTCATTACTGCCATAGATGAATATGCAAGAAATAATTTAAGATGATTTAATATATCAAGTTGTTAACAGGAAAGGATATTAAAATAACTAAGAAGGTGGAAAATCGCAATGCAAATATATACATGTACGTGTATATTACACAGCCTCTCAATGTAAATGAGGAAAAATTCTGGGTCTGTCAGAGAAGGAATAGAGGCAAGAAAGAACTTGGAATATCTTTTCTATTTCAAGAATCCTACTAGCCAATGAGAAGCAATAAACACTGTTACCTTAGGGACTGTTCCAAAGAGAACCCGAATTCAAGCATAGGGCTAAAGAGGTATACTTGCTTTTGAAAGTTACAACACCCCAGGAGCTTACAGTTGAAGCAGTTTCGACCTTCACACCGATTTTGAGAGCCCACGATTGACAGGACTAAGTGCCTCAAAGAAGCACATATTGCAGATTTGGAGATAAATGTAATCCAAGAAGCCTGAACTTGGCAATGAATCCCGGGCACCAAAGACAAGTGCTCAGTTCCTTCTATTCCATCACAAGTTGGCTTGTCAGATGATGTCCCTAAAAAAGCAAAGCTGTTCAGGGAACCTGGTGGGTGTCAGCTCAAGAAATATGGGCAACTCATCTGCATATCTTTTAGTGACCTTCCAGAATGACAGTCAAGCCACCAACCCTTTGCTGTTTGCAAATGATAGAAAGCTTATTTCTGCGGACGTCAGGATTGATGTGGCAGCCACAGTGCCATTAGACCTGGAAGATGCTCGGTTCTCATTACTGTCTCCTGGCAACGCAGCCCCAGATGCTGCTGTGAATATTAACGACCCTCATTCATATAACCTTTACTTCCTACCTCCACTCAGCGCAGGCGGCAGCCAGGGACTGCCACTATCTGCTTCTCCAGTCTCCAGCTCAACAAACCTTTGCTTTACCTCCCTGTTTGAGAAAAGAAATATTAATGAGATTTTTATCTACGGAGAGGGCTCCTGGCTCTCTATGGAGATGCACTTTCTAAGCCATGCCTCATTTTCTAAGAAAGATAACAGTGCTCCAGTTCTATTGGGACGCATCTACAATCGCATTCACTCACTTTATCTGCTGGGGGGAATATGTAATTTGTCTAATATCTTCGCTTCTCCATGTGTGGGGTTTAAAAATAAACACGGAATTGGGCAAAAGGGGAAATTGAATATTACTAAAATTGCAGTGAGTTTATTATTCCTTTTCAGCTTCCCACAACACTAGAGATGGAGTTCTGTGTTTGAGAACGGGCCACTCCTGACTCTGCCTGGCATCTGGCACTATGGCCTTTCCTACTAACACACATCCCTGCTTCCTGATGGGGTGCCTGGGTCGTCTAGCTCCTTGTCTCATTTCAGGCTTCTGAGGAATTGGCCAGAAGCTGTTTGTGTAGGCAACTCAATGCATGCGGATGATAAGATAGTCTCCTCTTTTCCTTCCTTCCTTCACCTGTTATTTTTTTAATTTTAATATATATATTTATTGACCATAATGAGTTACATTATTTAGTGGGCAAACAATGAGTTGTTATTCCCAATTCCCCGATGCCCCCCTCCCCCATCCCCAATCAGCTGGATATCCTCCTCCATGGGTTGTCTGGATCAGTCCTTGTGGCAGGGGACCATGGATAGCCTAGTACTCAGCCTGGTTCTCCTGGCCCAAGTGTGTTGTTACTGAGGGGTGCCATGCCTCTGGATAGTCTCCCCCACCACGGCTCTCACAATCTTTCCGCCTCCTCTTCCGCTCAGTTCCCTGAGTCGTGGTGGGTATTAAGGCTGCTTTAATGTTGTGCACTTAGGGGGCTTTGTGTTGAAAATTGTTGGTTTCCGTCCCCCTGGCTTATCCTGTGTTGATTGAATGGCTGTGACTGTGGGTCCCTTGTTCATCCTGTCATTCTCTGTGGGGCTCCATATGGATCCTCCACGGTATGTCTGTGGTGGCTCATCTCTTGCGAGAATCTCTGCTATTGGCCTACAGTCTTTTGGTAGGGTTAGATGGGCCACAACTCTCTCGTTGCATCCTGAAAAATACAAACACAATCTCCATCAGAGTGCCTTCACCTGTTTTTAGTGAGAGGTATACTAAACCCCATCTCCAGCTAATCCTAGCTTTGTTGTTTTTATGTTGTGTGATCCTGGGTGAAATCTGCAACCTTGCCGAGTCTTAGTTTCATGCCTGGAAACCATGGATAAAAGACATCTACTGAGCTCTGGGTGTTAGAAAATTAAGTGATTTCACTTATGGAAATGGATGGCCCAGTATCTGGTACATAATGAGGTTCCATGGTGGTCTGGTGTGGTTGACTGTTGTAATCCCTGGTCCTCAAGGAAAGGTGTCTCTGGGTATGCACACTACTTACATTGCTTCTAGCATGGCCATGTGACTTGCATTCACCAATAGGATATCAGCAATGTGCAGCAGTTTCTGGGTGACTTTCAACAGAGCAGATCAGGGCTGTGTCTCTCTTGGCCACATCATCGCTGAGTCGCATCCTATTACACTGTTTCTGGCGAGTTACACCATAACTGTGATATGTGTGCCAAAGGTTCATCTTTCCAGAGATCAGAGAAGAGCCGTTGATAAAAGTGTGCAGAAGTTGATGAGAGTTCACAGCACAGGACAACAGCTGTAATAAACTTAATAAAAATTTTCATTCTAAAATTTTCACTGCATCTTTCAAATGCCATTTGTTATAATCTTATAGTGTTTACACTTTGGCAGACATGAAAACATACACTTAACACAGGCTTCATGGCCATGGATTTATCTTACTCAATGTCAAGGTAGCAAGCTTAGCTTTGCCCCAATCAGTCCTTGCTTTTCTCCACAGATTTCTCACCAAGAGGCTGTGCTGCTTATTATCCCACCCCTCAGGATCAGAAACCCTGTGGTGATGGACAGACCTTCCATGACCTGGAATATTCTTCACCATGAAAATAAGAACCTTCTATTACCTCAGAGCATTGTCAGCCATTTTGCCTGCTCTCTGCTGGAACTAAACTGTTTTGAATGTTCTTGGGGGGGGGGAGGTGAGGATGGGGTGTGGGAGGAGAAGGACTCTTCGACTGTGCAATGTGGTCCTGGGTATTCTACATGTTTCCATGTCTTGATGAGGCATCTAGTAATAGTGAAAATCTTGCCAGGAATGTCTAAATAACTTGGATTCAAAATTAGACTCCATAGTGTTTGAAGGCCATCACTAAGATTCATATTAGTGTGGATGACTAACTATGTATTTACTAAAGAAAAAGATACCTCCTTCTCTGAGAAAACACTGAGTCCTTGCCCAGACTCAAGGTTTGTTGAATAGTGTGCAACTGTATTTCAGCCCTGACTCAACTTATTGCCATTGGCTGTCTCCCTCCATTGCTCGCTACCTTATTTCCCTAGACAGGATCTCTCACTTTGATCCTAGAGCTTTCAGATTCAGTTAGACTAACTAGCCAGTTAGCTCTGGGGATGTCCCTGTCTCTGTCCTCACATGCCAGGATTACAGGTGGGCCATTATGTCCACCCAGCATCTAGATGGGTGCTGGGGATCCAAAGCCAGATTCCCCACACTTACTCAGCAAAACCTTTATCCATGAAGTCATTTCCCAGCCCCTCCCCCACACCTCTCAACTTCTTGCATGGTGTGCTTGCAGACAGCCTGCACAGCTGTGCATAGTGACCATGGCTTCTGTCTGTTCACATGGCCTCTGGAGACACACACATAGGTACAAAGAGTGAGAGTCAATTTGGCTGGCTCATAGGCTAGTTTGGGTCCTTTGGATGGGCCATGGTCTATTACCTGCTTTGAAACATTAATCAAATAGAAGGCTTACCTTTTAGGGAGGGGAAAAGGAGAAAACTCTAAATGTTCTTAGTGTTAGTTTGAAACAATATAACTCAACTTCTGACTTATGCTGCTCTGCTAAGAGCCATTTGATCAATATGTTTTGCCCTTTACTCAGAGCAATTGAATATACCACATGTCACAAGGCCAAATTACATTTATTCCAAATAATTTAAAATTGGAATTTGAGCCAAGAGAACCCTGAAAAGAAGAAATGATTTCTTGCCACTGTCTAAATGAATTGCACAGTTCCCAAGGAGCCATGGCCCTTCAAGCCAGAAGGGTACACACATTTGCCAACAAATGGAGAAACTGCTGGAGTTATACCTTGTGAATTTTCCCTGGCTTTGATTAGAGATTAAGCAATTCCCAAAGAATGGTAAAAACAAGAGAAAATATACATCCCCATGTGCTTGAGCAGATGGTGTATGGAAACTCAATGAACGGATGATAGAAACACACACCATAGTATTGACATGGGCGTAGAGAGAATTCTGAAAATCTAATTGGCCTTGATGATGAAGAGACAATCATTTGGCTTTGTTATTCTAACTGAAATATAAAAGGAACTTGTTCTCTAGTTTCAGAAAGAATTTCAGAGCTACCCTGTAACCACATCATGACTTTAATAAAAACGACAGGTCAGGAAATCTTTGTTTGCTTAAGCCATTTCTGGGATCCTAAACACTGCCTTTTCCTTTTCTCGGTCAGATTGCCAAGCACATACCTTTCAGGCCATCATCATTTAGTGTAACAGTTAGCTCCTTTCAGCTTTATTCTCATCTTCTTAGCTCGTGGTCATAATCTAGACTCATCCAGAGAAACGAGAAGAGACAAGCTGCCTTTTCATCCAACCTTACCCTCAGGAGTTACAAAAGCCCAGTGTCAGCTGTAGCGTGTGGCAAAGTCCACTGGTGTCCTGACGCGATCCTCTCACTCAGTCCTCACTGGCTTAGGGTATGCTCACAGGGTCACTATTCCCTCAGATGACCTTCTATCATCCTATGATTGCACCAAGCCAGGGACATGTGAGTTAACACCAGGGATCCAGCTGCTGAGGGCTGCATGAGGCAGAGGATAAGTTTCACAGATTTCCCACCCCTTAGCAGGACAACTCAGAGGCAGCCTCCAGTCTGTCAGTCCTCCTAGAAACCAACATAGATGGGCTACTGGACAGAAGACAGTCCATGCAGCTAAAATTTGTTTCCAGAAAAACAGCAGGTGATTTTTATAAGTATATCCTAAATGTTGCATGAGACACTCATATCAAAAATTACATTTTGTTCACAGGAATTCAAATTCAACAAGGCATCCTTGTAATTGTATTTGCTCTAAATGGCAACCCCACAGCAGAAGGGTTGGGCCCTGTTGCTCATGTGGTGGCTGCCGATACTGAAGTCTACTTGGGTGTCCTTCCTACACCATTGCATTTTTCCTCTACTGGTGCCTCCCAATTTCCTCCTACCTTAGGTCAGATACCCTAGAAATGGAACCCCAGATTGAGAGTCTCACATAGTGATCTGTGGAGGAGAAACCATAGCATGGGATGGAGGGAAGGAAGGAGGGAGGGAGAATAGACCAGGGCAGAGACTAAGCAAAGCTTTGGTTTGGCTGGCTAAGTTCAGCCAGATCCCTGGGGAGCTCGGGAGCATGGTGGGCTTCCCAGGTTAGCCAGGCCATGAGCTTGAATGGATTGATCTTTGTTGTCCCCAATGTCACCTGAAGTGCCCTCACCTCCTTCCTTGTCTTGGAGTCTAAAATACAGAATGACTGACAAAACTGTAAACAGCTCCTAATGTCTGCAATGTGAACATTCCCTTAAGGACTAAGTTCTGTGAATTTCTTAAGATCTGAAGCCCAAGCTTAATTGTTGTACTTCTCACATATAAAAAAGGACAATAAGTATTTGTTAAATTGAATCATATATAGAGGCAAAGTTGATATAGCTATGATAGGAGCATTAGTAAAATCACAGAGTTGTTTAGGACACACTGTGTAATAAACAAGGTACTCTATTAGGTCACTCGATTTTAAAGTTCAATGAACAAAAACCATTGCAGTCCTATGTGAAAAATACCTTGGAACTAGTCCCAACCCAAATAGGCTCTTAGTGAATAGATAAAGTGCAGGAGTTCAGAGCATCCTGTTGAACATCTCTAATGCACAGATGGCGGGAGGTGCTAAGAGCCGAAAGTTGGAAGATGAGGAGAGATCTACTTTCCAAAGACCTTTCCCGTGGTGGGTGCAGACAGCTAACCATGTCTAGGAAATGCCTGGCATGGAAGGAACCATGGTGAGCCAGAAGGTTCACTTGTCAAAGTCGCCATTGCTTAGATCTCAAGAACCTGCCTCACCCAAAGAAGCCAATGACAGTAACTGATATCACCTGCTCAATGGGTACAAAGACAGGAGGTAATTGACATCACCTGTTCAATGGGTACAAAGACAGGAGGGACATCGGATAGGCCGGTGCGGCACCAAGTGTTGGTGAGCCCAGTTTAAACAGGGACAGTGCAATCCAGGTGTGGAGGAGCAATGACGGGGGCACGGAATAAACCAGGTGTGATGGAGTTCCATGGATGCTGGATCCAATCGGATGCAAAAGAAGGTGATGATCAGAGCTCCAGGCACAGAACAAGAGCACAGATGACAAGTTCATGGGGGCATAAGTCTTTGGAAACAGAATTGGTCTAGAGGCAGCTAACCCATCATCTTGGGTATAAGAGAACTAAGTTTCAGAAAAAGTCTCTCTTTTCATAGAAAAACATCCAGAGTCCTTGATGTGTTCATATTCACGGTGGGGATGTGTGTGGCACATTTATCCAAACCTGAGCATTGAGGTCACAGGAAGAAAGCAAGCTGTGAGCTCAGAGGCATGGCGACGGGAGACTGGACCAAAAGTCACAGCTGAAGCAAGACAAAAGAAGCATTCAAGGCACAGTTAATGCTCAACTACGTTGGAAAACCCTTTGACTATATCTACAGAAGCTAAACGTTTGCTTACTCTATTTTATTAGTTTTGTTTTGTTTTTGGAGTCAGGGTCTCACTAAGTAGCCCAGGATGACCTTGAACTTCTGATGTCTTCTGCTTCAGTCTCTCAAGTAAGTGCTGGGATTACAGGTGTGCACCACCTGATCAGCTTGCATATTCAATATTTTTGGATACTAAATTCTACTCCTTTCCTATATGCCCAACACATGTGTATGTATATGTGTTCAATAAAAATTCAACATAAGATCATAGCAATATTATTCAAGATAGCCCCAAATTGAAATAACCCAAATGTTCATCAACAATAAAATGCACAATTTTGGGGTCCTCAGATAATAGAATTTGACTCAGCAATAGAAGTATGCAAATACTTGCAACAGTGTGAATGAATCTCACAAGACTCCAGGTTCCATAAAGTATGAGTGTTAGTCAGTGCTCTGTTACTATTACACATCCCTGAGGAAAATCAAGTTGAAAAGGAAAAAGGTTTGCTTGGGCTCACTTTAGGGATTTCAGCCCATGGTCATTGTTGAGCAGGTGGCGAGGCATTGCATCATGAAGGAGAGCAAAGCCAGAGAGAAAGAGACCATGAGCTCCAGTTGCTCTGAGGGAATTTCCTTAATGGCTGGAAGACCTCCCACCAGTTTTTACCTCTCAGAGGTTCCATCACATCCTCACAGCTCTTTGGATTGAGAGCAGTATTTGAACACATAAGCCTTTGGGGGGACATTTCAAGTCCAACCCATAGCAGTGATTTATTATTCCATTGGTATAGAGTACAAAAGCAGAGAAATTCATCCAAATTGCTACAAATAAGAAAAATGGCTACAGTGACTTGGAAGGAACTAGTGGCTGAAACTGAGCCCAAGGTGGCATGGGGAGGCACTATTTATTGATCTGGCTGCTAGATATTTTCCATATATAGATATACATATATATACATACATATGTATATATGTGTGTATATATGTATATATATTCTTTAGTAAAACATTTGAGGTAGGAAAAAACTATTGAACTATTGAATAGAGAAGACAAGATACACCTATCTCCTCATGTTGCTGAGGCCATAGCCCATGTCATTGTTTTCCATAGGACATGTCATGAGGGAATGGGAGCCTGAATTTAGCTCGATGCATAGTCATTGACCTCGGAGTATGAAGGAACAATAGTCATCTTGTTATAATTCCTCCCCCCTTGCCCCTCACTGCCAGACATCCTCACTGTTTCAATGTTAACATGCCTTCTCCCCAGTGAGAATGTATATAATATATATATATATATATATATATATATATATATATATATATATATATATATACATCAATCTCCTGCTGTCTTCATGACAAACCCTGGAAACTTATACAAGCAAAACTATAAATTCATTTTTTGTTTGGTTTTCTAGAGATCGGGTCTCACTTTATCCCAGGATGACCTGGAACTCACTCTGTAGCTCCAGTCTCGGCCTCGACTCCACAGTGATGCTCCATGGGAACTCACAAATGCTGGAATTAAAGACGTGCTCCACCAAGCCAGGTTTGTCCAACAGTACCTGGGGTTCTAAGATCTTTGCACTGCCAACATCATCTTATACGTGCTAGTGAGTCTCCATCTTTTTATCCATCATTTTCTTACTCCCCTTTCATTTCTGCTGGAACGTGGCTTTTTAAGGCATGCTTGGCTTCAATTCTATGGTCTAAAAGAAATGTTCTTCCAGTTTTCTTAATGGAAATACCCAGCCTTCACTTTTCATAGGTTAATATCAAGCCCACAAACTTGCTCCAGGGACACTGACACGGGTGCTTTCTCTTGGGCTCATCAGAAGTTGTGCTGGTGAATGAGGGTCATATAACACAAATCATTTGGCTGGTTCAGTATTAGAAGGCTATGGACAGTGTTTTCTAGAATCTGGTGGTCTCTCATCGGGCAGACCCCGCCTCTGTTTTTTTTTTTTTGGTCCCCAGAGTTCATTTCTCAAAGTAATCATTTCTTCTGCACTTATTTGTCTCCCGCCCGTCTCTGCCTGCTGCTGAGTTTTGTCTGCTTTGTGATTTAGCCATCAACCACTATCAAGTTTCCATGCTGGGTCATGATGAGATGTGTCCTCCAAAATTCTTACAATACCCTGAAACTTATTGGGGACATGACTTTCCACCTCCCTCTCAGCCCCATCATCCATCAAGTCTGTTTAGCTATGGTAGGAAGGGCTGGTTCATGATACAGTTCCTTCAATTTCCTCTGTGTGCCCACCTTCTGGCAGCAAGCAATGAAATGGCCAAATAATAGCAGACAGGCGGGCAGAGTGGGGAGGGAGAAGCCAAGGAGCTGAAGAATGAGCCTAGGCTTCCTGAGTAGATTGGAGGGGGAAGAAGGGCCCCTGTTGGCTGGGAGCTGGGACGCTGATCCTCAGGGGGACACTGCAGGATTCATTGGCCTTGGCAGGATTATAAAGGCTCTAGTTTCACTTGAATAAACTCTTCTTGAACACTGTCTCCAGTGTATTTCCTCAAATCTGTTTTCTCAGAGCGTTCAGAATTCATTCCTTTTTGGTTCTCCTGCTGCTCAAAGCAAGTGGGAACCCAAGGGATCCAGCTTCTCAGTGTAAAATAAACACAATCCTGTGTGGACCAGCTGAGTCAGAAGGAAAATAGGCCAAAGGATGAATAAGACACAAAGCTATACCAAACCAAATTGCTACGAGCCTTCCCACACTCCTCACTCTGCTTTGGTCGGGCGAATGGAGGATGTATTCCTATCTGCTCTTCTCAATTGCTGTTTGGTTGTTGCTGTTTCTTTTTGAAATACAGGGGATTGATCTCAGGGTGATGTACATGTTAGGCTGGTGTTCTACCTCTGAGCCACTTCCCCACCCTTTGCGTGAATGCTTATCTATATTTAAGATTTGGTATTGAGAAGAGGAACTGATTTTTTTTGTCTTTTGATTTCATTTCCATCTTAACATCTTGCAGTGTGTTATGTAACATGTTATTGAAAGAAAAAAGATATATTCTTAGAAACTACTTTTTAAATTTTTTTAAAAACTACTTTTAAGTGTATTCGTAAAGGATTCTAGGCACAGAGAAGAGTGTAGAAGCTATGTGCCATTTAACAACTCGAGCTGCAGCTTAACAGCCACCTGGTGGCTTATTGTTAGAATTCCAGGCAAAATGGGAGAATGGATAACTCAAACTTATGGATATTGTTTTTGAAAGGTGTTACATATGTCAATAATTCTTTTTTTCAGAAAGATTGTGAGAGCCATGGTGGGGGAGAATATCCAGAGACATTGCCCCCTTTCAACAATAACAACACACAAAATAACTGGCTACCGCTTGTCCAATTCAGAACCCCCCCCATCCCAGCAATCCACTGAGGAGGGCTCTCATCTGGTTGGGGGGAGGGAGGAGGGAAATGAAGGTATCATCACAAGACTCATTCATACAGAGTTTCTAATTATTAACAATAAAATAAAAAAAGTTCTCACCTGTCTCACAGATATTTTGTATTTTCAACTTTTTCTTCAAATTTCATGCTACTCATTTCTCCAGAATCTTTGAAAAAAGATTTCAGGGGAAAATCAAAATGGCAGGGTTCGAGATTAGAGAGGAACTTAATTTAGAAAGCTTCCCTTGTGATAATGGAGAAATATTTGTTGAATAAATTCTATATTAATTTATAGTTTTTTAGGAAAATAAACTTCTTGGTGAATCCACTTATAGAATGGAAGCTACTGCTCTTGGAATTTGTTAGACCACAAAGGATTCCCTAGGGATTTTTCCCAGTCCTGCCTCTCACATTGCAAATAAAACAGAGGGTAATTAGCTAATAATATGTTTTTGTTGTGAAATTTTACTTCTATAAGACTAAGTCAAAAAATGTGCATGGTGTAGCATTCCTTTGATCCCAGCTCTCAGGAGGCAAAGGTAGAAGGATCGCTGTGAGTTCAAGGCCACCCTGAGACTACATAGTGAATTCCAGGTCAGCCTGGGCTAGAGTGAGACCCTACCTCAACAAAACAAAGAATAACTTAAATTTTAATAACTGTCTGAGAATTACTTTGCCTCTCCCTTGAGTTTTTATTAGAGTGTTTGTTTCACCATGCTTTTGACAGAGCCGTACACTTGCTGTATTTATTACTAATTTCATAATTAGTTTGTAGAATAAAAATCCATACTGAATCGTGTTTTAATTTTATTGTTCAATGCTTTAAATGCAAATTCAGAATAAGCTAAAAATAAACAAAGAATGCCATGTTATTGTTTAAATTAAGCTACCTTTCTGGTGTAAAATAGTCCAAAATTAGAGTCGCCTAGAATCGCCAACGCAAACACCATTTGCAACATGAAGAAATAGGAAAACCAAACTTGTGTGCAATTACAGCATGAGAAGGGATTATTGACTGCTCCTGATAAAGATGCAACGGAGACAGGTGGGATCTTTCTAATCAGTAATTAAGGGAGAGCAAGATGGCCAAGGTCAATTTGAAACTATCAATCATACTTAAACCTACGTAACAAACTACCTAGATAGTCAAACCTGTGCAATACAGAAAGTCAAGATGAAAATACGCTAACCAAGAAGATGAGTTCATTTCCCTGAAAAATAAAACAAGCTATTGACTCTCAGCTTTATTTTTTTTTTATTATTTCAGCCGCAAAGGAGGAGAAAGTCAATTTTCTCTTTTTATTCCTTTACAAATGCTTCCAAGTGTTATTGGTTTTATTAAAACGATGTCGGTCACCTTATTAATAACAGGGCAGGTTGAGTCTCCCATTCTTGAAGATGAGTATATTCTTCACAACTTTAAAGTGTATCTATTGTGTTTATATTTCATTGATTTTGTAAACGTAATATGAATAGGATTTCTCATTGCAAACTTGAATGTCTTCTTTTTGAATGGAATAGCAGTATTTAAAGGCTATAAAAATGAGATTTTTGTATCCAGTTTCCAGCAAGTCCAAACAAAACAACAGAGGCTATACTCTCCCACCTTTTTTCATATTTATTGTCAATAAGAAGATACATTCTATGAGCAAGTCTTACGATGGTACCCCCATTTCCTCCCCTCTGTTCCCAACCGGCTGGGGCCCCTCATCAGTGGGCTTGCTGAATCAGTTCATGGGATAAGTATTCCCCCACTTCTCAGGGAGGCTTTCTAGGTCATCCATGCAAAGGAACTAATTTGTGGCTCAGCCAATGCCCACCTCCTAGGTAACAAAGGATTAAGTATTTTTTCCCTCTTTATCTTTTACCAATACCTTGAAGAAAAAAAGGGTTGCATACTCAAAATCCTCTTCAGCCTAGTGAGAAAGTTATTGTGGGATCCTCTGAGTACCTGAAATTGATTTTGTGATTTGAGGGTAATAAACACATGAACTGTGAATTTAAGTCCCACTTCTGGTCACATCTTTCTGACACTATATGAGAATTGTACATTCCCCATCTGGTATTATCATCACCCACCATTAGGGTTTCCTGGTTTATAAATCCAGGAAACTTAAGTGTGGTCTAGAAATGTGAGTGGCAGAAACAGTATATGTAGTATTCATATATAGGAGTCAGCATATATTATGGTGAGCAGAGTTGGATAAAGGTGTGAACATTGAAATAATCAACAACAAAGATCAAGAATCATGGGTGGTCAGAGCTCCATGACACTTGCTGTCACCAAAAGGTTGAGTGTTAGCAGCTTAATGCTGGATGTTGAGTTTCAGGATAGAGGGTGTGGACCTCGTTTATGTAGGAGCCCTTGCATCAACCCAATCCCCTAGGATGGCATTGGCAGGCAGGCACCAGGGAGGGAACAAATGTCTAAGTGTCCAAGGTGATTCATGGCTCCCTGTAGGCCCCTTAGAGAGTAGGACACTGTCTTCAACAAATATGTATGTGTATGAATTAACAGGGAAGATTTAGTCTAGGTAGGCTGAAGCTGAATCACCCTTTCATATGCTTGAAAAGGCTGTCGTAGATGTCAGTCATTTGAGAAGATAGTTCTTGACAATTTCACTCACTGTGTCAAAGCTGGTGAAATGACTGAGCTGGCTTAGCTTCCCTGTAGATCTTCACTCTTGAGGCTTTGAAAGAGAAGCCATGTAACCCTCGCTGAGAAGACCAAAGACAAGGTTGGAAATTGTAGCTTTCTACTTGGTGGAAAAGGACTGCAGTGACTACATCAGAAACCTGGCAGGCATGAGGGGGTAGAAGGAACTTTTTTCCTGTGGACAGTGTATTCAGAGAAGTGACTCGCCTAGGTCCTATAAAATGAGGGACTTCTCCAAGGCCATAGTCTTACATTAAATGCAATGGCTTCAGGTAGAAGTGTCTTGGGAAGCTCAGAGCTGCCTGTGTGGGGAGGGGTGGAACTGAGAATCTGTTTTTGTCTTTCAGAAGGCAGCAAGACCCATGGACAACCCAACTCTACCAACAATACCTGAAATGATAGCTGACTCCCTGGAAGGAGATGAACCACCCCTAACACATCAACCAGGGCCCAGGTAAAACCACAGAGGAAGTGGTGAGATGAGCAAGAGTGCTGCTTCCACAGCGAGCTGACAACCTGCACCAGGGTGATGGAGACAGACACTGAGGAGACTCAAAATGTTTCAAAGCAGAAATCCAGAGGCTGCTGAGAGCTCAATACTAAAGTAGACAAACTCTCCCACCATGACTCAGGGAACTTTGTGGAAGAGGGGTGGAAAGATTGTAAGAGCCATGGTGGGGGATATCCAGAGGCATTGCCTCACCCCTGACCCTGAAAATACTCTCTGCTGCTCGCACAACTCCTAGCCATCCATTGCACGGAACATTCCAGAAATCCCACTGAGGAGGACCTTCAGTGGAATGGGGGCAAGGAGAAGGGAAACGCTGTTGCCTGCTCCCTGGTTACAGAAGTAATGTGAAACGTTTAGAATTCTAAAGTTCTTTTAGTTTGTACTGCCGATCCTATTTTCTCTTCAGATTCTTAGCCATCCAAAGAGCACCATAGATCATTTGTTCAGGGAAATCATTACAGGCAGAGCCTCAGATGTGAGAACCCACAGGGCATTAATCTCCACAGAGCACATTTGTATGTCTTATCTATTTCATTTCCTTTATTTTTCTATTAAAATATTATAATTTTCTTTTTTTGAAGAGTGCATATGTTATCACTTGTGTGGGAAGATATTTGTTTTGTTCTAACTAGATGTATATATCTTTAAGACACTATAATTTGTCTGAAAGCATCCATCATGAATTTTAATTATATTAAACAGCATATTGATAGGCTATAATTAGTTTTGAAGGGCATGGCCTAATATTAACCAAAAAGGAAAATGGCCACTTGCTAATATTTTGTAAATAAATGTGAACATATGCATTATATGTGTGTGTGTGTGTGTGTAGATACATAGATGCGCATGCACAGGCTTACACAGACACGAGCATACATACATACCAATACACTACAGACAAAGGTATTTCTAAATTTAGTAGTTAAAAATCTAATGCATGGTGCCTCCTCTTCCCCCTCAACAAATAAATAGAATATAGGCTGGTCACTGCTAACAACTGAATCTGTGGTTGAGATATCACAGAAATAGAGACCACAGGAGAAAGAGATGCAGAATGCAGAGACAGATCTGAGCCCTCAGTGAGACTAACAGGCATCACAGGCGGAGAGGGCGGGAGAGATGGAGGGAGTTAATCACGCCCGTCACTGAAAAACTGGGCTTGTTTGACAAAAGACTTGGTTTGCTGACAAAAGTGTTCCCAGAATTCCAAATGTGATTAACGAAAAAAAGACACGTGTGCTAGCCCATCTCGATAATAAAAACAGTCAAATGCTTTCTTTTCCAAGCTGCATCAGGTTGGGGGAATATCCAGAGGTATTGCATCCCCCCCAAAAAAATATACTCTCTGCTGCTCACACAACTCCTAGCCCTTCATTGAACGGAACATTCCCTGTTTGGTGTGTGTGTGTGTGTGTGTGTGTGTGTGTGTGTGTGTGTGTGTGTGTAATATGTGCTTGTTCATGTGTGTGAGTGCAGAAGCAGATGTGCCATGACACATATGTGACCCCTGTCCTGATTCTCGAAGAGCATTCAAGGCAAGTTGCTTTGTAGACACCGACTTTGAGGACTTCAAGGTCAATTAAGATTAAGTCAGTCTGCTTATAAAGTAAGGGGAAAGAAACATAGTATATAGAAATAACTACTATAATACAAAAATCATAATGTTACATATTATATTCACATTAAGCTTATGTGAGTACAACTGAATGCATTTGGTAATTGCACTCATTCACATATGCACACTCCCTTCTGGAATGAGCATAGAACTTCTTTGCAATCAGTTTTCACTCTGCACATGAGATCCTTAGTGATGAGTGTAATACCACCTCCTAATGAAACATAATTTTCACGACACACAGGCCCTAAATGCACACTAGTAACTTTTTTTTTGCAGTATGAAGAATTGAAGTCAGGGTTTTGCATACGGAACTCTGCCATAAGTTTACATCACCAGCCCTCCCATTAACTAAATTTCTTATTAACAACTTCCATAAATAGAGTCAATATACCATGATCATAACCCCCTCCCACAACCTTCCATTTTCCTCTTCCAAAGTCCCCTTCCTTTGATTCCCTTCTTCTTCCCAGCTCATCTATCTTCTATTTTGATGTCATCATTTCTCCCTCCTATGATGCAGTTCTTGTGTATATAGCACCTGCCAGTGCGAGGTCATGAATATCAAGGCCACATTGTGTCTGGGAAGCAGTACTGTAAGTACTTCTCCCCTTCCTTTTTGGCTTACCTTCTTCCTACCCCCTCTTTCACAATGGTCCCTCAGCCTCGGAGGGTGTGCATAACTAAATTTCAATCACTGATGGGCAGGTGGCAACGATGATATGGACGTCTATATCTCATGTGTTTTAAGTTTTAGATGAAGTATCTCTTCATAGAAACTTTCTAGCCACCAAATCAAAACATATATATACAATTGGAATATCACCTTTTTGAGCTACTAATGAATGAATGGATCTTGGCATTACACATTGATGCTGGCAACATCACAAGAAGAGACCATTAGACAATGGTGTGCCTCCTGGTGGAAATCCAGCCTTAGCTGTGAACTCTTCCTGCCAAGAAATCAGACCCGTCTAAGATCGAGCCTCCACTTCAAATAAACACAATTTGCACAAGGGGCAAAAGGGACATTTTAAATTACACCACAGGGATGAAATAACAATTCAAGCAATGGCAAGCTCTGCATGGGTAAATAACCCAGTTTCCGGGCTGGTGAGATGGCGCAGCGGTTAAGGCACTTGTCTCCAGTGCCTAAGGCCCCGGGTTCAATTCCCCAGTACCCACATAAGCCAGACCCACAAGGTGGTGGCTCTGGTGCTCTCTCTCTCTCTCTCTCTCTCTCTCTCTCTCTCTCTCTCTCTCTCTCTCTCTCTCTCTCTCTCTCCTTAAAAATGAATAAATAAAATATTTTTAAAAATAAAATAAACCAGTTTCTTCAACAAATATATTGCACAGGAGAGAGGGAGAGAAGAGAAAGGAAGGGGAGAATAGAGAAAAAGAGAGAATAAAAAATGAATGAGGTTTAACCAGTGAAAATCAAATTAATAAGCTATTATGTATAAACCTTATCTAGAGTCCTGGGTTTTATGTGTTTAATTGACACAGAATGTTTGTAAAAGTTTGTGAGGTGCAGTGTGATGCATGTTATTTTTATGGTAGATGCATTCAACATTCTTTCTTTTATTTTAAGATATGTAATGCTTTACTATGGATTCTTTTTGCTAGTTTGTACCATGGGACACCAATATCTGTTTCTCCTATCAAACACTAATCTTGTGCCCATTGGTCCACTTCTCCCCTTCTTCCCATCCCTGACATTCCTTCTCCTTACATTCCTAAGCCTCTTGGTAACCACTATTCTACTCTTAACTTCTACAAGATCAACTTTTTTAGATCCCATTTATGACTTAGCTCATGGGATATTTGTCCCCTATAAAAACACTTTTGAAAATATTTAAGAGATAATAGGAACATTTGCTTCAATGCTCATGTTAAAGAACTATTAATTTTCTCTAGGTTTGAAAAAATATCATGGCTATAACAAAGATAATTCTATTCTTTTAAGAATATATACTGAAGTATTTCTGGGTGAATGATATGTCAGACACATGCCAGAATGGCATACCAAATGAAATGATATGTCAGAAATTTGATTGATGGTTATATGGGAGGACAGAAAGCAGATGAGTGTGTGGGTGGGCAAGGCTGGGGCTTGTGGCTGGTGGATGATGGGAACTCATGAGTGTGACTCATTTAGCTTTTGTGTTTTATTATTCTCCATGAGAAAAATAAGAATAAAAATATCTTCGAATGGTTTATACAATGCTGTCAATAGCATGGAAAAAAAATCCATAGATAACACACATATTACTCATGCTCCCATCTCCAAAGATAATATCAGCATGGTCACTGGTAAAAAAAATTGAAATTGATTCAGAATTAATCTCTGAATGAATGTGAAAAAACTTTAATAATGCTAAATGAATTTTTCTATATATTTCCCTTTTCAAATATGAGATTTAATTTTTAAACAATGCTTATGAGTCTAATTCATTTAATAGACATAAAATGCAATATGGATAAGAATTTTTCTTTCATATGGACGAGAAGTTCTTAAGTGATAAGACTGACTGGGAAATGGTACCATTTTTCTTGAGTGATACATTAAAATACTAGCCTGTCTTATCACTGATAACTTTTTTTTTAGTTTGCATAAAATACAGGATTTCATTTAGTGGCCAAATTACTCAGAGATTTGTTCAAATCTAGAATACGATGAAAGAAACTGGATTTACTGGATTGATTAGCAATCTTCCTCTGCTGTTTCTATTGGTTATTTCACTGTTTTTAAGGGATTCTTGCTAGTTATAGACTTGAGTATATACAATGCCCCTGCAGAAGTGTGGTGAAGGTGTGGAAGTTTCTGGAGGGTGGAAGCCATCATGGCAGCTCTTTCTTAGATGTTTTCATCTTCTTTCTGGTTAACTCCTTAATGTAGGAAGAAAAACAAATAACAAAACAAAAATGAGGGATTAGTTGACTTCTTGGCAAGAGATGGGCCACCCCAGACCTACCGTGGAGGCTCACATGGAACCCCCCAGAGAGTGGTGGGATAAGCAAGAAACCTATAACCACAGCCAATCAGTCAACCCAGGATAAGCCAGCAAGACAGACACCAACGATCTTCAACACAACCTAAAGCAGAAGTACAGAGGCCCCTAAGACCTCAACAATAAAGCATCCTTAATACTCACCCACCATGACTCAGGGAACTGAGTGGAAGAGGGGGGCGGAAAGATTGTAAGAACCTTGGTGGAGGAGAATATCCAGAGACATGGCCACCCTCAGTAACAACATACAAAGTGGGGGTGGAACCGGGTTGACTCCTAAGCTATCCATAACCCCTACCCCATGGACTGATCCAGACTGCCCACGGAGGAGGATACCCAGCTGATTGGGGACAGGGAAGAGAGAAATCGGAGAATTGGGGATACCAACACATTATTTGCTCATTCAGGGTATCTAATTATGGATAATAGAGATATCATTTTTAAAAATATGCAAACATAAAATAAATCAACTAAATAAATAAATAAATAAATAATGAAGGATTAGAACTTGGTGTCAGTGAAGAGCTCCAGGTCAATCAAGATAGTTTTTGTGTTGGGTGTGGTGGCGCTCGCCTTTAATCCTAGCTCTAGGGAGGCAGAGGTAGGAGGATCCTTGAGTTCAAGGCCACTCTGAGACTACATAGTGAATTCCAGGTCAGCCTGGGCTAGAGTGAGACCCTACCTCAAAAAAAAAGTTTTTGCTGGGAGCAGCAGGCAAGAACTTCAGAAGAAACTTAATCCACCTGTCATTCTACAGTGGAGGAAATGTTCCCAATGCCCCCCACACACACCCGAGGTTAAACAGCATGCTGGACCCAGGGCTAGCAACCCTGGAGTCTAAGGTTTGGATCAGTGCTACAAGAATGTGCTTCTAAGGGCCCCTAAAAGGAGAGCCTGGGGTGTGGGTTCTTGTGAAAGAGGTTTTCTTGGAGAAGTGCTCTTGGGAGAAGGGATTGAGGGAAGCAGGATGGAATGGGGAATGAAGGCAAACAGGGATTAATGTCAGCTTTAGGACCAGGGCCTTGGAGGCATGTCAGGGACAGCATAGCTAGTGGACAATCCATTTGATTGTCTCTCTCTTCCCCATTCGTTTGTTGAAATCCTCATTCCACTAGCACAGTATGAAACTGTACTGAGGGAGAGGGTGTTTTGTAAACACACCCATCATGGCCCAGGGAATTTTTCAGAAGAGGGGGTGGAAAGATTGTAAGAGCCAAGGTGGGTGAGAATATCCAGAGGCATTGCCCGGACCGCAATGACTGACTGCTGTTTGCACAACTCACAGCCCACAAGCCCATGGTGTACACCAGCGATCCCTTTGAGGAGGGCCCTCAGTGGAAGGGGGGCATTTTGGGTGGAGGGAAATGATGGCACCAACATATGACATACAGAGTTTCTACTTAATAAAAAGAAAGAAAGAAAGAAGAAGGGATTCAGTGTGTGTGGGAGGGTGGGGGAAGGGGATTCTACTAATGGTACACTGTTGATTTATACAGAGTTGTCAATCGTTTTAAAAAGAAAAAAAAAGATTTAACTAACCGGGATCCTCAGAATACTTAAAAGATTAGCATATGTCCATACTCTATAGATATAATTTTCTTTTTTTTAATTTTTAAAACTTTTTTATTGACAACTTCCATAAATATAAACAAAATAGCATGATCATAGTAAAAGCAATGCTTTCTTCAATCTTGGCCTATAATGCCAACTCTGAAACCAAAATTTGGTTTTCTCTAGAACAACTCTTCCAAGAATGGGATCCATAGTGGAAATGACAGTTAAGAAATACTGACTTCCTTCTTTGGATGGTTGTTCAGAAGTCCTGGGCATTTGATATTCTTCCTCTAGTAAAATGAAGATGATTTTCTTTATTATATGCTGAACTAAGTCCTCCAAAAGTTCACATACTGAAGCTCTAACCCCCAGCACCTCATTATAGAATCTTTGAAGAGTTAGTCAAGCTAAACCAAAGTCCTGGGTGAGCCCCTGCCCATAAAATGGTATTCTAATAAAAAGGTAGATTGGAACAAACACACAGGAATGAAGATCCTGGGATGATGTGAGGAGATAGCCCACTGGAAGCCAGGGAGAAAGGCATTCAAACAAAACCCACCCTGGCATCACCTTGGTTTTGGATATCTAACCTCCATCACTGTGAGAAATAATTTCTGTTGGTTAAACAACCTAATGTATAGTACTTTATTGGTGTCAGCCCAGGTAAACTCTTACAGCTGTGGCCAAGAAAAACTGGAGAAAAGAGCAGCTGCACCTCATATTATCTGACAAAACCTCTGGAAATTAGGGGCAGGATGTCTGATTTAGAGCTGGATCTAACTCTCTCAAATTGCAATATCAAGGGGTCTCTTATGAGCTGTTCCATTCGAACTCTTAGAACTCTTAGCCAGCATCTAACTAGCTCCCACCATGGCTCAACTTTACATGACACAGAGGGGGACGGGGAGTGGGGGAGGGGGGATTACTTGATTACCAGGATTTTTTAGTTTGAGACTTTCATAATCTCCCCAAAACACCTATGAAGAGAAGATGGATCCTAACATGAAGCTGAGTCGGGAAGGAGAGCAGGGCTTGTCTCTGGCAAAGAAGAGGCGTAACAGGGCCCACCCAGTAGAGAGGAGCACCGGTGACAATCTGTCTCTTCTCTTCCAGTCACCATGAAGTATGAATGCCATACTGAGCCAAGCTGCCTTTCCTCATCACATAAATCAGCTCATCACAGTCATCAAAGCTCTTACTCTGTTGCCATTGTTATCTGAAGAGTAAGATTTTTAAAACCTTTTCATTGACAGCTTCCATAAGTACAGACAATAAACCGTGATAATTCCCTCCCCCTCTCAAGTCCACCCTCCACTGAATCCCTCCTTCTTTCCGATTAATCTCTCTCCTATTTTGATGTCATCATCTTTTCCTCCTATTACGAAGGTCTTGTGTAAGTAGTGTCAGGTACTGTGAGGTCATGAATATCAAGGCCATTTCGTGTCTGAAAAAATGCTTTGTAAACACTTCTTCCCTTCCTTTGATTCTTGTATTCTTTCCACCACCTTTTAAGCAATGGACCCTGAGCCTTGGAGGGTGTGATAGAGATGTCCCAGTGCTGAACACTCCACTGGAGTAAGTCTTTTTTTTTTGTTGTTGTTGTTTTTTTGAGGTAGGGTCTCGCTCTAGTCCAGGCTGACCTGAAATTCACTATGTAGTCTCAGGGTGGCCTTGAACTCATGGCGATCCTCCTACCTCTGCCTCCCAAGTGCTGGGATTAAAGGCGTGCGCTGCTACGCCCGGCCTTGAGTAAGTCATTTTTAAAAGGCAAATTCAATTCTTGCTGAGGATTAACAAGTTTGATCACTCCTATCTTGTTCTGTTCTCAGTAGAGTAAAGGAATGGTTATTGGTTGGAAAACTGGTTTGGGACACATTATGAGTGGGGTAGCAGTCAGGAAGTGTCTACTTCATTCAAACCTGCATGACAATTTTGTGGGTGGGGATTCGAGGTAGGGTCTCACAATTTTCATTAGTGAAAAGATCACGTTTCAAGTCTTCACCCCCTTTAAACTTTACAGGATTTATATTCAATATGCAAGAAGATCTTCCATGATTTGGAAAGTGTACTTTCACAGACGATCACATAAATCTTAGTGTCACAAGGAAGGCCCCGTCACTTATACAGACAGGTCATGATAAAAGGGAAAAGAGGTCACTCCATTTTAATAAGAAAGTCAAGTGGCTGCACCAGATGGGCAGAGTGTTCCCGCGTGTGAATAAAGCAGGCAGCATTCTAATATCTTTTCTTTGTTTACAGAGGCCATCTACCATTAGGCAAGTAAAAAGGTCTTGGAAGTCTAAGCTTCTATTTAGGTCCTATACCTAATGCTGCATTTGTTGTTGTTTTGAATGTCTTTTTCAGAAATGAACTTGGAAATGGAATTATGTCTAGATTCCCAATAGCCCAGACTGCCACATATTGAGAATAATTCTGTGTCAAAAGAAGCTATTCTGAGACCAGTGCCAACAAAGCGTCACAATGACTGCCTGAAAGGAGAATTGTCCAGGAAATCAGCCTTCTCTTTGAGTACAGGAAGCAAATGTCCTTCTTCAATGATTTCCCAAAGTGACCATTGTACTGACTCTTCCATTTGCTATTAAGCTAGTCCGTGTGATTGGGACCATCTTGCTCTTCAGGGGACATTTGGCAATGTTGGGAGATGTTTTTCATGATCATAACTGAGGGTACATAACACTGTTTACAGAGGCTTTAAAAAAATAAAAATTGCCCAGTAAATCCCACTAGGTCAAGAATGAGCTGAACTTCTGGTGCCAGAGGAGGAACTCTCCAGAGGAGAATAGACGTAGCATCTGACAGTACTGATGACCCATCTCATCTAACTACGCATACGTGCTTGCTGGCTACAGCTTTACCTTGTCTGTAAACTGTCACACTGCCACAGGCAGAGCAGAGAGAAATTATGGACTTTTTCTCTCCCCCATTTCTGGACAAAACTGAAAATAAATCTGTTTCCCTTTGCCAATTTCTGTTTCCCTGGCTTTTGATAAAAGAGTGAACAGCTAATTCAAAACTCAGGGATGCTGTTGGCACATAGTGGGTGGTGAGCAACCTGCTACTCAGCCTGAAATGTACAGGATATCTCCCTTATCTCATTCCTTCCTTCCCTTTACCCCCCCCACAGCAATGCCAGTGATGCACAGTAGAGGAGCTACAATAGATAGGTGATTCATGTAGCTAAAGTTGCTCCATTTGCAGATCTTTAAGACTCAATTTCATCGTCTGAAAACAGGGCTAGTGTGGTTATCTTGCTCACAGGGTTTAACGGATTAAATGAGGTAGCGTAGAATCTGAGGAAGGCTAAGCCTACACAGAGTACTGATCATTATCACCATGGTTATATTTGCATCCTTTTGTGTCTGTTTTGAATAATAATAATATTATAGTAATAATTTAAGCCTGGCTTAAAAGTGTCAAGGGACTTAGTGGCAACATCTCTTCCCCGCTTTCCCTAGACATTCTCATGGGGGGACGGGGCAGAAGGGTGCCTATGAGTGCAGATAGATTCAGGAAATCAGCTCCACTTTTATTGATGCTCTGAGTAAGGGTATTTTCTCTTTAAAAACTCAAGGAATTATCCAACTCAAGATTTACTTCAACTGAAACATTTTATGATGATGTGATCATTTAAAATAATTTCAATATCTGAAAGTCCAAATAAATATCAGAAATATGTAGATAACACATAGAACACTGACTATATCTTTTCCCATGAAAATTTTTTTGAAACGGAAGTATTTTTTATATTTTATTTATTTATTTTCAAGCAAAGAGATAGAGAGAGAAAGAGAAAGAGAGAGAGAGAGAGAGAGAGAGAGAGAGAGAGAGAGAGAGAGAGAGCACCAGGGCCACCACCTTGTGGATCTGGCTTATATGGGTACTGGGGAATTGAACCTGGGACCTTAGGCACTGGAGGCAAGTGCCTTAACTGCTGAGCCATCTCTCCAGCCCCTCATGAAAATTTTTTCAAACTTCTCATTGACAACTTTCATACATATACACAGTATATGATAATCATAATCCTTAACAACCTGGATGTCCCTCCACTGTATCCTTTTTTCCAACTAGTCTCCCTTCTATATTGATGTAATCATTTTCCATCCTATTATTCAGGTCTTGTGCAGGCAGCATCATTCATTGTGAGGTCGTGGATACCAGAGCCGCTTCGTGTCTGGAAGACAGTATCGCAAAGCACTCCTCTCCTTCCTTTGACTCTTACATTCTACCCCCCACCTCTTCCTCAAGGGTCCCCGAGCCTTGGAGGGTGTGATAGAGATGCCCCGCTTAATGCTGAACACTCCACTGTCACTTCTTAGCACTTTGATGAGTTTCGAGTCTCCCCAGTGGTCACCATCATCTGAAAAGAGAAGCTTTTCTAACCAAAAGTGAGAGTAAACTTAACATACTTCTCGTGGAATTTTTAAACAAGCTTTTATATGAAGCATAAGAAATTCAAACAGGAAAAGGTATCATTAAGATTGAGTCTCATCTCAACATTCTTTATTAATAAAATGTATTTCAGTGTCAAAATAAAACCAAAAAATGAATTTTGATGGAGTGTTCTTAATCTAGATTATCCTCCTCTTGCCCAAATACAGACTCTTAACTTTATTCAGGACCCACTTTGTCCAGGTATCTACCTATAAGGAATACACAGGGGATCATTGGCAAATAAGTTTGCTATCTGGAGTGATAAATCCATGCCTTACATAAGGCAAATCTGCATGTCACTAAAAACAATGTTCCTTTGATGGGTCCTGGTCTCACCTTAAGCTAACTTCCCGAGTATTTCTTAGAGTGTTTTGGTCTCACAGTTATGATGTGCCCTGGAAAATCTGCTCTGGGCTCATACCACTTAGGCTGATACTATTTCTATGGCTCCAGGAGGGCCTAAGTGAAATCCTGGTGACTGTGTGCCTACTTGCTCTTTGAAGAATAACTGACTTTTCTGCTTCAGGGACATTAGCCTCTTGATGTGTGGTGTTCTAAAGATCCCCTATGGAAAAAAATTCCTCTGGCTGGATAATGAAGAGAAAAGAGTTGTAAATTTTTGCCCCTATTCAACATTAATTATCTTCCTAGCAACACATGCTTAGCTTGTCCTGGTCAGTGACACAAAGTGTCATGTCTCTGGACATCTTTATATTTGTGGAAATGAAACAATGATACAGATGGGGGACCCTTGGTTCACTGTAACCCGTTTTGAGAGTTGACAGAGACTTTCTGGAATCTGGATGAGCTTAGTTTAGGGGTTAGTACGTGGGACATTCAACAGTCACTAAAACTCCCCAAACTAGCGGCTCTCCAGTCTTATCTTACAGCCCTCAAAGAATGACAAGTGAAACATGGCAGAAGGTAGGTTAAGAATGGGTTTATGAGAACATGAAACAGAAGCAAGGTAAAAAGTGTAAAATAGCTCCTCTGAAATTGTAGGATCCCAAGTGGCAGTCTCTGAATGACTTGGATCCGGGTTTTTTTCTACCTTTGGGGTATAAACTAAGTCTCAATCAAGGTGGGTTGGATGGGCTACTTGGAATGTATGGGGGCTTCTGTTAAGCTAATGAATTGATACACTTGGGGTGTCAATTAGTTGTTGACTGAATGCATGGAGGGGCTCCTGATGGGCTGGTGAGTTAGACAGAGGATGGTTACTTTGGATGCATGTTACTTTTGGATGCATTGGCTCCTTCTATGTTAGAGACTTGGTTACTTTGATTAGGACAGATAATATCCTGGTGAGGCAGAAGTCAGGACATTTAACCTTTTAGAGGTCAGGACCTTTTGGACTTTAGTTCCCATACTCTGCTTTCTGGACCCATTATATGATCTCTGTGTTTGTTGGCTCTGCAGGTCTGCTTCTTCTTCTTGGGCTTGTGACCCTGACTAGCTGCCTACAGAATGGGGGCTCCCTTGCTCCTGATGCCGATCATATTATGCCTCCTTCTCTTCTTACTCCTGACTCCATCCAAACAGCAAAGTGCTGTGTGCACATACCTATGACCAACCCAGGTGTTGTCATGTGACTTTTTCCGGGGAGACATGAACAAATGTACCAGGTAAGCCATGGATGATTCCACCCAAGTCTGGCTTAGTGAAGCTGAGGTTATTGTGGTTATTTATAGGAGTCTGGGTGAGGTGTGACTTACAAGAAGCATGGATGATTCAAGGCACCTTCATTACCATAAATCCCTGCCCAGCATGGGTGATGATTTATGAATAACACCTCTCTGGAGCTCAAAGCACAACTGTCTGGTGAGAATTACTACTGGTTATAGAACCTCTCAAGTAGGGGCTTTGGGAATATTGAAAATTTCAAGAGTTTCCAGAATCTTGTTTACTTCCCAGGTCATAAATAGCTTCCGTCAGAGAGAAAATATTCCAATCTGAAGAAAATAGTTACACAACAAAGTCCTATACAAAACGTCACCATTGGGCCTAGGGGTGTACAACCTGGTATGGCTTGATTTTAAGAAGAAAGACTAAGGGAAAAATTAGTATTGACCTTGGAAATGGATTCAGAGCTATTTGACCAAGAAATTCTGGGTGCCAAGTCATGAGTGCAGACACAGGGTCTCTGGGTGTGCAGGTCCTCTAAGCTCTGCACATGAAGACCAGTGTGAAGGTCAAGATGTTGTCCTATAAAGCCAACAGCCCAGGGCAATGGGTCCTTTAACCTTGTTCCAAAGATGTTAACTGCATTCCAAAAATGAGACTATATTGTACCTGTTTTCTGTTTCTTACTTATTGATTTATAAGACTGCAATGAAATCCCTACACTTTATATGGTACAACTCTAATTTTAAAAAAAAAAATTTAATTTATTTATTTTCAAGCAGAGAAATACAGAGAGAGAGGGGGGGGAGGGAGAGAGAGAGTGCACCAGGGCCACCACCTTGTGGGTCTGGCATATGTGGGTACTGGGGAATTGAACCCGGGGCCTTAGGCACTGGAGGCAAGTGCCTTAACCGCTGAGCCATCTCTCCAGCACATAACTCTAATTTTTTTAAAGACTATATATATATAAAACCTTGGGTCATTGTATATGTGGCGGTTAACTTCAGGTGTTAACTTGAGTATGGCATGAAGTATCCAGATATATGGTTAAGCATCTTTCTGGGTGTGTCCAGAAATGTTTCTGGATGGGATTAACATTTGAATCTGTAGAGTAAATGAAACAGATTGCCTTCCCCAGTGTAGGGAGACCTTACCCAATCTGTTAGAGGCTTCATTGAAAGGAAAAGTGGAAGTATGGAGAATTCACTGTTTATTATTAGTGCATGTCAATTACACAAAATAATGAGTTTTGTTGTCAGAACTTCATACATGTAAGCACATACTTTGATCAGACTCGCCCCCCTCCTACCTGTCTTACTCTCTTTCCCCCTCTCTGGTCCCTTCCATTTCCCTAAGAGTGTTTGAAGTGGAGTGGCTCTGTTGCTCTCAGACAGAGCCCTGGGCTCTCATCTCCTAAACCTTGGGCCTTGGGATTTGGACAGGGATTTAATGGTGTTTGTTCTCCTCCTTCTCAGGTCTGCAGGCTCAGACTGGAACTTTACTACTGGTTTTCCTAGGTGTCCAGCTTACAGATGGCAGGCTGTAGGGCTTGTTTTTTCCATAATTGTATCAGTCAATCCCTTCTAGTCTGTCTCTCTCTCTATCTATCATCTTCTCTGTGTTTATGTATCTGTCTATCCACGCTATGGGTTCTATTTCCCTTGAGAACCCTAATACGGGATGGGTGTATTACAATTTAACAAGCTATTTCTCAGTTAATGGACACTGGCTTTATGTTGGGGTTTTAGCTATGACCACTACTGTTTCAACTGTGTCCCAAAATATCATGGTGTTATTCATATGGGATGTATTTCAAGGACTGGAACTGAGTTAGGAATATAGATTTTTAGAGCCTAGCATGGTGGCACACACTTGTAATCCTAGCACCTGGGAGGCTGAGGCAGAAGAATCACGAGTCCAAAGCTAGTCTGGGCTACATAGCAAGACATTCTCCATTTCCTTCTTCTTCCTGTCTCTCTCTACACGCATGCTCACACATGAACACACACACACACACACACACACACACACGCACACACTAAGCTCTAATAAGTACTGTCAAGTGACAAGATACTAAATACACTAGTCATCAAGAAAAGTGTGAATTAACCTTTTACTCCCATCAGTTGGGAAAACTGGAAAAAAAAAAAAAAGAAAAAGGTGCTACATTGTGGGCATAAATCTGGGGAAAGCAGAGTCTCGTGAATTGCTGATGGTAATATGATATGCACCAGCATTCCAAGAAGGAAGCTTCAAGTTTATTTATGGGTCACAAAAATAAAACAGAAGTGGTTGCCATCTCTTCATAATTCTTTCCATTTTGTCAAGTAAATGCATACATGATGGCACTGAGAGCTCATGCCCTCTTAATTGATCTCCTCCACTTATAGGGACTGGTTCCGGAAGGCTGAGGAATGACGGACCTTACATCGTCTGCAGCTCTCATCACCTCCTGGCTGTGAGTGACTTCCATTCATCATGGACACAGGTGACAAAGTGCATGGGAGGGGCTGCTGAGGAATAACTAGAGGCCATGAGGAAGCACTGGAGAAGGTTCCTCTTCCTTGAACTGTTGGCTTGGAGGCTCCAAGTTAGACTATTTATAAAGTGTTTTTCTGACAATGATTATTTATTTGGCCTGTTATTCTTTCTCAGAGAATTCTCACAACTGACTGAGAAATTTCTAGCCATAGTTTAATGGTATTTTGTGCTTTCTTCTAGGTCAGACAGGCTTTCTGTGAGGCTTGGCAGCCCCCCTTCTTTGGAAGTCTCTATTGATTTCTAGCACGGTTGATAAAACAGAGATAAAAGGCCCAATTTTTCTTTTTATGATAGATATGACCAATTAGCTATAAATGTCAAGTATCCACAACTTAATTAATTCCAGTTCATTTAACTACTGTAATTAGATTTTTTTTCTCTCTCCCCAAACAAAGCAATAGTCAGCTTGCAAAGGTCACAGATTAACACTAAGGCTGAAAGACCTGAACTTTGGGTGAAAACCACTGGATGGTTGATGCCTATGAGCTACACAAAATGAAAATTAATTGGCAGTCTGATTAATAGAGTTCGTTTGAAATGTACACAAATAAATCTTTGCTTAATAGCACCAATGAACATTTGAAATTAATCCAGCAAATTTTGTAAAGATTTTTTTAACTATTATGAAAAGATTTTTTAAAAATATGACTGGAGTTTGGATCAAATGGACCAACAGGAAATCAGAATTTCAATTAATGAAAAATGTCTCTTTTGCTTAAGAAAAACAGCTTAAAGGGAGCATATTTTATGATATTAATCAAGTTCTCCAAGCTTTTTCTGGGTGGGCAGATATTTGATCAAAGAGAGGTTCAATTATTTCTGTTAAAAAATGTGAAAGTTTTAGAAAATGTGAAGAGCCTGCAAAGGATGCTGGGAGAGGAGGTGGGGGCTGTGAATGGATGTAAAGGAAGCTGCATGGATGGGAAAATGGAGAATTGGCAAAAACGGGACAGTGGAAGGAGGAGGGAGTGTGTGGTCAGAGAACTTTAGAATGGAGATGACTACTCAATTTTAATTTACTTTCTGTGCTTCCTTCTGCCACCAGCATCCCTAAATGTTCGATTAAACCCTTGCAAACGGAACTGGCTGGTGGCCATGGTGTTTTTTTTGGGCTTTGCTAAATGGGACACAGAGTTAAAGGGCTGTCAAACCGGCAGGCATTTCGCCACCTCCACCTTTAATCCTAAAACTCCTGGCTCCCTAAGCAAGCCACAGTGAATCCAGCGTTCTCACCCCCACTGTGCCTGGACAATAGAGTTTAAGGTGACCTTTCCTTTGCCCTGCCATTTGATGTGTCCTAAGGTCATGTCCACTTGGGGCTGGTCTATGCAAAGCAGGCATTCGCAGGTGGCTGACCACTACCAATCTCCTTTGCCCATTTCTGCCCCTGCCTCTTTTCCTCTATATAACCAACCGTATTGAATCAATAAGGAGAGCAGCCTTTCCATCACACTCTCCCAGGTAACACTGCCCGTCACTCTCTGGAGAAATGAGCCAGAGTATCCTCTGCCCAGTCTGCACCCATTGCCCCACCTGCAGAAGCAGCTGCCAGCGAGCTGAGCAAGCTAAGAGGCCAGTGCCTGGCTTATCGGACAAATAGAGGGAGCTGGGATCGTCAGCAACCTCCCATGAGCAGAATGAACAGCGAACCTCAAGCAGCACCCAGGCTGAGCCACAGCTGGGCAGCCAACACCAGAGCCAGAAGCCACAACTCCAGTTGGCAGATGCTGGTCCCAGGCTCCCTCCCTCCCTTCCCCGGCTCCCTCCCAGCCCGCTTCAGTCCTGCGACTCCGCAGGTCTCCAGGAGCCAGAAGCAGAGGGACAGCGGAATGCTTTAAACAAGAGTGTTTGTAAGGGAAAAGAAGAAATATGTTAGCCTAGAATAGACTGACATCATGAGAAAGAAAGAGCAGCTCTGGAGGTCAGGAGGAGCTGGGTAGAGATGCATTGGTGGGGAAGGAAATGCAGGTGGGCCACTTCAGTAGAAAGGACACCTCCCAGTACTACTCAGGAGGAATTTGTTGGTCATGGTATGGATCACCGGTAGTTGCAAGGGAGGGGCACAGAAATGTTCATGTCTGTTTTATTAAATCATTCTCATTTAACAATTTTCACAATGATGAGTTCTTTCATTTATATCCCACAATGGGTTTCCAATAATCACTATGAACTCATGCATCATTCAATTCTTTGAAAAGCTAGTATGAACTCATGTATTTAAACATATTAGTTATGTTTACATTCTTTTTGGCCATTATCTTTATTTCTGGCCACATGGTCCCATGTCTGGACCAAGGGAGCTTCTTCAAGTTGTGCAGTATATTTGATAAAAGAAAAAGTCTAACTATGGAAACCTCCAAGTCTTCAGGCTATTAATGTAGCATATTCTTAGGTTACCTTATTTTTTCTGGGAGCTAAGATTCTTCTGGCTATTACTTTTATTTTTAATTAGACTTTTTTTACTATTTTATTTATGTATATAATGCATATTTTTCTAAACATATAGACAATATACCATGATCGCAATCCCCTCCTATCATCAGTCCTTTTCTGGCTCTATCCCTCACTCTATCCACTGAATCCATTCTTTCCAACTTGTCTCTTTTCTATTTTGATAGTATCATTTTTCTATCCTATTATGCAGGTCTTATGTGGGTAGAATCAGTCACTGTGAGAGTGGCCACTTTCTGTCTGGAAGACTGTATTGCAAAGCACTCCTCTCCCTCCTTTGGCTCTTACATTCTATCCACCACCTCTTCCACGATGGTCCCCAAGCCTTGGAGGGTGTGGTAGAGATGTCTCACTTATGCTAAGCACTTCACTGTCACTTCTCAGCACTTTGGTGAGTTTTGAGTCTTCCCAGTTGGTCACCTCTATATGATAAGAAAAGTTTCTCTAATCAAAAGGGAGAGTAGTATAGATGATAGTTTTGTGGGCATAATCTATTCATTTAGCCAGACAACAGCAATAGTTTCCCCCTTGGGCTTATGACCTCCCTAGTCACAAGCTTTTAATTAGGTTTTCAGTACCAGCCATAAACTTCTTCCCATGAAGCAGGCCTCAAATCCAATCAGACAGCAGTATGTTCCCCATGTAACAGACATGTAGCCTTTGCACCACTTATGACATTTTGCCTGGTTGGCCCACCACAGGTTCCCCTGCTGGTTAAGACCATTGATGATGATGACTTCTCCCCTTTTAGGCACCATAGCTCTTTCCAGCATCCCGATAGCTAGTCATCAGGGTGGAGGCTTCAAGCTCAGCTCCAGCTTGATTTCTCAATGTCCTGAAGCCCAAGCATGTGCTATCTTCAACAACAGGGCCTTACCATGTAGTTCTATGTGAAGCCTAGAGCTCTGGCAGTAATAGTCTGTAATGTTTTGTGGGCAACAGTGGTCTCTCTGATCAACAACTCTGTAGAAGGTACCCACCCCTGGCAATGAAATTTCCTTGTAACAATCTATGCTTCTGGGCATAGTATTATCCACTCCCACAGGGTACTTCTATCTGGAGTCTCCCTTTTCAACATATGTATGATTTAGTTATCAAAGAGGTAGGTTTCCATATGGCTTATTCATAACACCTTTAATTTTGATTAACCCTTCCCCTAGTCCCTCCTATATAATGGACTTTTATCTCATTTTACCATGACTTTTTCTTGTTCACCTTCCACTCCTGCTGAACCCCTTTTTCTTACCAACTAGTCCTCTTTCTACTTTGATGTCTTTAGTTTTGGTTACTGTTGTAGTCAGCCACACGCTGCTGGGATGACCCTTCAAACCCAAGTACAGTTTATGGGAAGAAAGGATTTATTGAAGCTACATATCCAGGGGAAGTTCCATAATGGCAAAACAGTCTGGGCCCCTTTCACAGGTCCAAGAAGAGAAAGAAAGTCATCACTGGCATCACACACACACAACAGCAAACAGGCAGGGCGAAGGGAGAGAAATAAATTCTTTCCCCTTTATATAGCCTTAGGGCAGGTTCTTTCAACCCTATCCCAGATTCATTGGCTTCCTAAGTCTCTGAATTTCCTTCCTTCACTGTCCTCTGAGGAAGGGATGTTCATTTCTAGCTTCCCTGAGCTTCCTTACATCCTTCCCCCTAGTGAAACAGCTACCTCCCTGTGAACATCCTCCAAGACCCAGCCAAGATAATTAAAAAGATCAAGTTGACAACAAAACCCAACCATCACACTCACCTACTGACTTGAATTAGGGTTGCTTGTGTGAACATAGGTATGGAGGGTTATTTACCAGCGCATGGATAATTTACCAGTTGGGGACACCCCTGAAGAATATGTCTCTCTCTCCCCAAGCAGCCATTAACTGCCAATAGCATCTTAGGAGGCAGTGGGCAACATGAGCCAGTCCCCTATGCATGATGACATGTTGATCCTCAATAAGTAGCCCACCCCATGGGTGGTTTGTAAAGGAAGCTCCTGAGGCCCCCTACCCCTAACAATTCAAGTTATTGCCACTGACTTTGGTTGCCCATCAGAACTAGATGGTCAGACCCTATTGCTGAGAACACCAAAAAAACCAACAAACAAACAAAAAACAAGCTGGATCTGAGCTGGAAGGTTCCCATCTCTCTTATATCAAAGCTATGTCTCTTAGCCTTAATTAAAGCATTTTATTTACTTTAAAGAGTTTCATGGTCCAGGCTGTGCCAAGCAACGCTCCCTTGTCTAGTGACTACAGTATTGACCCCTGTTTTACGATGTATTTGTGAAGGCATTCTCCACCTGATGTGAGCTCTAACATTCAGGTGCAAGTTGGTAGGTGTGATGGTTTATGTTGATTGTCAACTGGTAGGACCTAGAATCACCTGTGAGGGATGATGTAGATTAGATTAGCCACGGTGTATGCTGATGGGGGATTATCTTGATCCAGTTAATGAAGGTGGGAAGAACTACCTGAACTGTACCATTCCATGGGCTGGTGTCCTGGACTCGATGAAAAGAGAGCTGGCTGTATCCATCACCTCCTCACTGTGATAAATGTACCCAGCTGCCTCAAGCTCCTGTCACCAAGCCTTCCATGCCTTGACAGACTGGAAGCTGAAATAAGCCCTTCCTCCCTTAAACTAGTTTTTGTCAGGTATTTTGTCACAGCACCATGAAGGTACCCGATACATACAGTAGGTCAGATTCAATCAGAGCAAAGTGTCAACAATAAAAGCCATAGTGACAGGTAATCAGGCTTCCACATTTGGGATAAAACTAAAATAGCTTGATATTGTTGCTACATAGGGAAATTGAACCTACTGGGTGTTTCCACACAGTAACCAATGAGGATGCCACTGTTTATGACCTTGCTGGCCGTGCTGCATTTATACCTAAAGTGATAGCAGCCAAGGGAATGTCATCCTGGGAATGACAGGCAGTTGATCAAGGTGACTACTGGGCTCTATTCTGAGCTCTCAAGAGGCCTCACATTTTGAGTTTCCAGAAAGCTTCCTACCAAACTGGTATCTATCCACCATCATACTGAGGAAAGTGAGGTTCCTGAGGGGCAGCTGCCTTTTGGAAGGTTAATTCAAAGCCCTGGAGAGTAGCAGGTTCATGGTGAAGTGCTCTGATCTTTCTCATGTCGGGAGCCTATTTAGTGTCTGCTATCGTCAGCCACACGCCACTGGGATGAATCTTCAAACCAGGCATGATTTGGGGAGGAAAATATTTATTGAACAGAAACAGAGGAAGTTAAGGAAAGGCTGGCCCCCTTTCACAAAATGCAAGCAGAGAGAGAGAGACAAAAGCCCACCACCAGCACCACAAGCAAGCACACTCCAAACTAACAAAAGGAACTCCAGGCTTGAGCTCAGACTGCTTTTTGCATATCTATGGCTAAAATTCCAGACCCACCCCAGGAATACCTTAGGGCTGAACCCTAGGATCTGGCCAAGGTGACACACTTCCTCTAGACAGAACTGGCTGGAGACAATTTACAATTTTAATAAACCCTTAATTCTTTTTGGGGACATTTATTCAAAACTACCACAGTGTCTACCACAAGGGGCCTGAGTAAAGCCAAGAGACCATTTGAAAACTTCTGGCCTCGATGGAGAACATAGATTCATTTAGATTCATTCCTCATTTATCTGTAGGGATACATTTCAAGACCCTCTCAGACTACCTAAAACTAATGATAGTACTGAACTCTGTATACCATATACTACTTTTTCTCCCCAAGCATCCAAACCCAAAGCTTAATATATAAACAAGACACAGATTATTAGTTACTTTTCTCATCATTGTGACCAAATATTTGACAAGAAGCAACCTAAGGGAGAAAGGGCTTAATTTTTGGCTTACAATTTGAGGACATCAAGTCTGTCTGCCATGGAAGGGAGGAAAGCTCGTGGTAGGGTAGCATGCAGGACACATCTTAATGAGCCTCACATCTCGGTGCATCCAGAAGCTGAGAAAATGGGGTGAGGGTATTCGGCTTGCTTTCTTTGTTTTCTGTTTTGATCAGTCCAGAATCTTAGCCCACAGAGAGGTGCTGCCCATATCCAGGGTGTTCTTCCCATGTCAGTTAATCCTCTCACAGTCACACCCCCAGGGGCTTCACTAATGCCTAGGCACTTCTTAATTCAATCAGGTTGACAAACAAAATTAACCATCACATTAGTACAAGATTGATAACAACAGCTAACAAGAAAATAGAAGAAACAAACAAAAAAAAAACCTAATAAATGTTATGTGAATGTGGCTTCTCTCTTGAAGGTGTTAAGACAATTTAATATGTTCTGATTACTATTGTCTAATAATAATCGAAACATTGGAAAGTGGAACCTCAGATAAGGGTTAGGGGCTATTGTGCTGGCTTTAGCATTTATTAATTGAATGGGCAATGTCGTAGTCAGCCACATGCCCCTGGGATGAATCTCTAGACTGGACACAGTTTGGGGAGGAAAGTATTTATTGAAATAACAGATCCAGGGGAACTTTTAGAAAAGGTTGGCCCCGTTTTATAGATCCAAGCAGAGAGAGAGCCCCAGCCCCAGCACCTCCAAAAGTAAGCTCTAATTATTAAACAGCAGGACCACCAGACTTTAGTTCTGATTGTTCTTTGCATATGTATAGGTGGAATTTCACATCCACCTTAGAAATATTTTAGGGCTAGAGCCTAGGATCCTTTGGTGACACCACTTTTAGCCAGGCAGCTGGAGAAAAACTTTTACATTTTTTAATCTATTGAGGGACATTTAGCCAAATGACCACAGGCTAGGACATTCAAAATGCAGAGCAGCTTGAATACATTTGCGGGGAGGCTGGCGTTTTAGTCTGTTTTCTGTTGCAATTGCAAGATAACATAGACTGGATAATTTTAAAAGAACACAGGTTCATTCAGCTCGCGGTTCTGGAGTTGGAGGCTCATGGTTGAAGGTCCTCTGCTGGAGCCTTTTTTTCTGGTAAGGATTCTCTGAAGAGTAGCATTGGGTTTTTCTCTTTTTAATTTTTTTTTATTTTATTTAAATTTTAATGAGTTTTCTCCAACAGGCACTATTTTATTCTTTTTTTAAAATATATATTTATTGTCCATAATGAGTTACATTATTTAGTGGGTAAACAATGAGTTGTTATCCCCAATTCCCCAATGACCCCCCTCCCCATCCCCAATCAGCTGGATATCAGAAAATGTTTTGAAGGCAAGTGGTTTACGTGTAGGTGCTTCTAGGAAGCGCAGGCATGGGAGTGTGAAGTGAGACAGGGAAGGGGAGGAGGAATGTGCAAGGCTGGGACAGCATGTCCTTGCTGTAAAGACACCCCTGGCCTGGCTGGAGTGGAGGGGTACACATTCATGGCAACTCTGTTACAAACAGGTTAACTAATATCTGTAAGCTTTGGTTTCCTCAGGTAAAAAGCAAAGGTAACACAAGGTACTTGTCTGAGCTGTTAGGGACTGCCTGTCATATTACATTACACTCAAAGAAGCCCTTGACCCAAATCTCTCTCTCTCTCTCTCTCTCTCTCTCTCTCTCTCTCTCTCTCTCTCTCTCTCTATCTCTCTCTCTCTGTCTCTCTCTCATATTCTATGACTATAATAGCGAACTCTCATGCAGACAGGCTCTGGGTGACAGAAGCAGGCACCAGCAGTGTTGATGAACAGTTATAAATATGCTAGATGCAGCATTATCTACTCATTCATGGGGATTCTTCAATATATTCATGTACAATGATAATGTCTGCAGTTTCCACCCAAAGTTTTCCCAGTGCACCCCTTCAGTATAATATCCAATATGTGTCAAAAGCAAAATTGCTTCCTGGCATTTTAAAATAGAATTTTGGCTTTGGGATTAGATAGCAAAATATAAATTATTTGTAACTATCCATTTCCTTCCATTTTCCAAAAACTCAGTGCTTTCTGTCATTAGCTCAACATATTCCAGACTTTCTCTTGGGAGGGAAAACATCTCATTAATGTGTGTGATAGCTTTTTCTTCATGCTTCTTCCATTTTATAGTTGGAGAGACCGAGTCTGGTAAACCGAGTATGAAGCTCTTCTTGCAAAATCCAGGTTCCTCAGGAAATTTTGCTCTTCAGACCCTCATGAAAGAAATCATTGTACTCTGTTTGGAAACTGGGCTGTGGTAAATGAATTACACATGGCTTTGAATCTTCTTTTGGCAAGGAAATAAGGCAGAGCAGTTTGAATGCATTTTTGAGGGGGCTGGAGTTTTAGTCTGTTTTCTGTTGCATTCACTAAACGACATAGACTGGATACTTTTAAAAGAATACAGGTTTAGTCAGCTCATGGTTGAGGGTCCTCTGCTGGAGCCTTTCTTACTGGTAGGGATTCTCTGAAGAGTCTCAAGGTGCCACAGGGCATCACATGAGACAGAGCCATCTTATCTACAGAGAGTTTACTTGTATAATCAAAGCAACCCATTCATCTATTAACCAATAGACCAATCCTTTCAGAAGAACAGATTCGTCATGGCCAATAGCCTCCTACTTCTCAAACACCATTGGCATAGGAATTGTGATTAAGTTTCCAACATATTTGAGGGCTGCTTTTGTTCTCTCTGGTTGGATTGCATGTGCAGTGGGGCTGACTATGGGCACATGGGTGCAGGTATGTGCATTTGATAAATGGCCAGAGCTAGTAATAAATAGCAGTAGAGACCCAGCTGGTCATGACATTTTTTTTTTTGCTTTTATTCCAAGATTAATAGGCTAGACTATGCCAAAATAAGAGTCCCTAAATTTTTATTGCTTATGCCAAGAAATGCAGATTTTTTTTCTCTCCTTTTTTGCTTCTTTTATATGTCCATCAAGGGTCAGTTGGGAACTGAACCATGCCTGTGTCGTTCTCTCTGCAGGATCCTGGTCCAAACCAATCAATGGCCATTATTTGGTATATTTCCATTAACTATAGAAAACTGATTAAGTGTTCAACTGAGAAGTGACATACATCACTTGTGCCTCAGACAGGGGACTAACATTGGTCCCTCATGAACCACAAAAACTTTAGAGAATGCAATGGTAGCATATGCCTGGAATACAAGGAGAACTTGAATATAGGCGGACAGCAGTAATCACAACATGAGTTAAGGATAGATGGCTTAGGATGTTTGTTACTTTTCTGCTTTTCTTATAGAAATGCCCTCACATCAAAGATATATCCTGCTAGGTATAGTGGTGCATGCCTTTAATCCCAGCATTTGGGAGGTAGAAGTAGGAGAATTACCATGAATTTGAGGCCACCCTGAAACTACATAATAAATTCCAGTTCAGCCTGGACTAGAGTGAGACCCCACCATAAAAGGGGAGGCTTGAGAGATGGTTCAGTAGTTGATACACTTGCCCACATAACCTAATGATTGCCATTTGATTCCCAGTACCCACATAAAGCCAGATGCACAAAGTGGTGCATGCATCTGAAGTTTGTTTGCAGTGGCTAGAGGCCCTGATGCACCTATTTTCTCTCTCTCTCTGTCTGTCTCTCTCTGCTTGCAAATAAATAAATAAAAAAGACATACTCCTATCACATTCAAATATAAATTTTCAGTTACTGACTTATAAATCAGAAGTGTACAATTATGTTTTCTGTGGTGATGAAATGTGCTCTGTATCATCTACTATAGCAACCACTGACCTCATATTGGCTTCAAGTGCTTGAAATACAGCTACTTTCTCAGTTAATGAACAAGTTTTAGAATTTAAATTTAACTTCAGTTCAGTTAAATTTAAATAACCACTAATGATGAACACAGTTCAAATCCACTGAAGTCACATTATGGACTACTTTTGTTCAATAGCAGTATTACTTCCCCCTTATATTTGTGTTGTATTTTATAGTTTTCAAAATGGCTTTATATACTACCACTTGTTTTTACATGATTCTCCCAATATCCCTAAAAACTAGATAAGCAAGGTATTATTGCTCTATCTATTTTACAGATACAGAAAAACAAGATGCAGAGATGAAGTTATTTTCTCGTGGTAATGGACAGATCAGTGGTGCAGGAACTAGAAATCAAGTTGTAGGCAGATGTATGACGTTATACGTTGGCACAATGTTTGTCTCTCAATAAATGTTTGAGCCAACATTTGAAAGTTCCATATGCAATAAAGCAAACCTATGTCTCCCTACTTGGAAACTTATTTTTGCAAGACTTTCATAGCTCTTATTTTTAATGTTATGCCAATAAATCACAGAGCAAACTTTCAAAATGCTTCCTGTCTTGAATTGGTATCTGTCAGTTTGATGCTTATTTTTAAAAATATTTTTATTCATTTGAGAGAGACAGAGAGAAGAAGCAGACAGAAAGACAGTGAGTATGGGCATGCCAGGACCTCCTGACACTTCAAAGGAACTCCAGACACATTAGCCACTTTGTGCACCAGTATTTAAGTGGGTCCTGGGGAATCAAGCCTGGGCCATCAGGCTCTTAGGCTTTGCAAGGAAGTGCCTTTAACTGCTGAGCCATCTCTCCAGCCCCATTTCATTTTAATCCAATGGAATTGTGAGTTTCTTAAATTTATGAACTTTTCTTTCTCTGGTAACGTCTTCAGCACCTAATAGAGTGACCAATTGTCCGAGTTTGCCTGTGACTGAGTGGTTTTTTTCAAATAAGATGTTCTGTTCCAACCCGAGGACAGGAGGACAACCCTAGGCAAACAGGTAGGGGGTCACCTAGATGCTTGGAACAAAGTTGCATTCATGGTTGGAACTGAAGTGACTGTCAAAATAGCAAAGCATGTTTTAATTACTGCACTTCTCAAAGCCACCTGAGAATTGCAGGCACTCCGTAAATGACTCAATCTCATGATAAAAGTGAATATCATACATGCTTTCTCGTCTCGAAATCAAAGACTAAGGAAGACTTTTAGGAACTTCCTGATGCCAGTATATCTTTGTATACCTCAGATCCAGCTTGAATGTTATGACAAAGTCAAAAGTTAGTAGAAATTCTGCATGGTTGATGATGGATGCAACAGGCACTGTTAAGAGTGAGTGAGCATGTATGTGTGAGAGGGCACACACAAGCACATACATACATACATACATACACACATACATACATACATGCACACATACACACATACATACACACATACACAGATGCATACACATACACACATATATACATACATACATACATACACACACATACACACACATACATACACAGACACACACACAGACACACACACACACACACAGACACACACACACACCATTAAATGACGGGTCATTCTCGACAGCAACAGCTATAGACTTAAGATAGCTATTCTAAAACCTGGATGTTGTTTTCAAACTTTTGGATGCTCTTCCTCATTCCATCAGTGTCTTTTCTTCCTGGAGAATGTGGCCAAGCTCCTGTGTGGAGTTTCCGGTTTCTCCTCTTAAAAGCAGGGCCAGAGCTTACATTTGAATCTGTAGTTTTGTGTAGGGGGGGGCAAATTCTTTATTGTGTCTGAGCCTGAGTGCTTCAGTCAGTCACTAAGGCATATGGATTTCCTCAAGTCTTCCAAATGAGAAAGCACCTTTTGAATAGTAAGGAGGTAACACCTCGTGAATGACAATCTCTCCCTGCGTCTGCCTGGGGAACAGCAAAGTCTAGCCTGCTTGTCATTACAAAGGGTGCTTTCAGGTGCTTCACACCACTATCACCTGGTGAACTTCATGATGCATTTGGGTTAACCACAAAAGTCTGAGTAAAGACCCAGTGGCTGCTATTTTGAAAGGCTGGGGGTTGTACTAATCTATGCAAATCGAATATCTGTGCCCACATATCAGAATGTAGCTGAGAACTCATGCCAGGTGAAGAGAGATCAACCTAAATGACTCCCTCCCGTTCCCCGATACAGAAAACTCTGAGAATCCAGGTCTCTTTTTATTGTGTATTTTACAGATGAATAATTTTAGACATTTTCATTTCATTTCTGAGTAATCTTTGATTAGCAACACGTCTTAAAACTCAAGTTCTTATTTAGATTTATCCCCATGGCAATGCCTTGAAGAAGGCCTGAATTTGCACGGGTCGTTCATGCATGGGACAGAGGAAGAAGCAGCTTGCTTCTTCTACTCTGCCTGCCGTGAAGCTGGTAAAGGCAAAATTTGCTTCCTTGGATCTTCTTGACCAAACCTGGTGTCGCTGAACATAAATATGAATATGGGAAAATGGATGGGGCACCTTTGGCCCATGCCACGCAGATGGCACAACCGATGTGGAATTTTCATCCGAATTCTGTCCAAGAGATCTCAAGCTGAACTGGATAATAATGAAACCAAGGTCCACTTAAGGGCTTCATTTTGGCATTTAAACGTAACAAATCATGGAATCCATTCTATGAGGCCAGCTGATTCTCAAGCCATACCCCAAATGAAATGAGCCACAGTCCATGAGTGGAGCCCAGACACCAGCCATTTCTGTTAATTTTCTAGGTGATTCTGAATGTGCCAGTGAGTCTGAGAACTAATTTTCAACATATGGCTTTTGATGTCTTGAAGTCCCACAAAAGATATCACTCAAGGAAGACTCTAGTGTGACCTGGGGAGGGTGTACAAGGGCTGTACACTGTCTGTACACTGTCATGTCTGGCTGTACACTGCCAGACATGAAATGTGTGCCTACACTTTATGGAGCTTTATTCCTAATCCTCACAACAATCTCCTGAGATATTTAGATTCTGCCGCACTTGTGAACTTTTCTAGGCTACTTTGGTTTCGAATGCATGCCCATGGAAAACACTATTACCATCATCATGAACTTACAGTTTGCTGTCCACAAATTAACCAATGTCACCCCATCTGGGACTGTGAAGATCATGTACAACAGGTGATGGATTCGGTGACCCCTCAGTGAATCTTCACTCATGTGACCTTGATGATTTCTGTGGCACATCCTCTGTGATTGAAAATGTGGCTGTGTTTGTGGTCAGCTCAGCAGACCACCACCTTGCATTTCTCCCACCATAGTACAATGCCTTACACTGGGTAACTTACAAAGAAAAAGATTTCTTACAGTCAGAGAGCCTCAAAGGTTTGATATTCAGGGCCCTTGTGTTCATCCTTCCATGGCAGAAGACAGAGGAGCAAGCAGGCATGTGTGAGAGAGGAGGGGGACAAAGTTGTTCTATAGCCTCCGTAATAACTGATCCACTCATGTGATTATAGAATCGATTCTTTCATGAGGCCAGAGTCCTCCTGGTCTAATCATCTCTAAAAGGTCCTACCACCTAGCGTAACATCATCAAGAGGGCAGCTAAATGTCAACGTGAGTTTTAGAGGCACACTGAAATCACAGCACTTTCCTTTCATCAATGACTTGCTTTCCCTCCCCACTTCTTCTTGCTGCCCTGAGATTGAACCACTACAGAGAATGTTAAGAAGAAGTTTTATTACATGTTTAATTCTCAAGGGGTTCCAGCTAAAATAGCATCATTATTCCAACCATGGCTGGTTTGTCCATTTCCATAGCTCCTAGACTTACTTCTTTCCCGCTTGCCTTCTAAGAGAGAGAGGGATTATATTCTAATTTTTGTTTTGCCATTGACTTGTAGTTTAATCTCAAGCAATTTATTTATGTTCCCTAAATCCTAGCTTTCTCATCTACAGAATGAAGATTGGAGGACCAGACATTCTTAAATTGGGATTCCATGGACCCCTTGAAGAATTGACCAAAGCCTATGGAATCTTTATCAGACCAAAGCTTTTAAGTGCATTGAAGCATGCTTTTCAAGATGTTTTATGTGTACAAATATTCATGAGGCGGTTACAGTGACTATACCCAGAGAGCAAACAGCAGGAATGTCCTTGGGCCTGCAACTTGTAGTGTCTACATTGCTAGAGATCAGAGAAGAATCTGGCGTCTTCTGATCTCTTGCCTAATCTATTTTTTTCCATAAACAACCTGAGTCACTATTTGAGAGGGAGTTCCCTTTTCTTCAAATTAAGGTTTAAATCTGACCATGGAATTCTGGTGGGTTAAGCTCAGCCTTAAACTTGACATCATGGCTGGCCTCTTCTTGAGCCAGTGCTAAGCCCAGACCAATCATCCCTCTCTCTGGCTCACCTGAGCCTGATGGTAAAGCCCACAACAGTAAGATTATATATATATATATATATATATATATATATATATATATATATATATATATATATATATATATATATACTTACCAGGTGGGCAAGGTCTCTTGTTGGCTTTTCACCTCTCCTGAACGTCCAGGTCCTTGCTCTGTTAAGGCCCCGCCCCATCTTGGCCCTGCTGGGCTGAAATGGTGGGGGAACCCTTACCCTACTCCTATGTGGACTCCCTGCCCCCTCCTGTGTTCCACATGGCAGGAACTCTCTGCACTTTCCTTCTCTCTTTTTCCATGAATAAACATAATAACTTAATAGTTATCCTTCTCTGTTTTGTTTTATTACAATTCTATGGTAAAAACAGACCCAGATTCAGAATTTGGAGTTTAAGGAATCTTCCTGAACCCCCCAAAACCCATTACATTTATATATCAAAATAAAATATTTCATATACAGTAATCCACATGCTTCTTGTGTTAAGCAGCATGTATTATACTCATGTATTAAATAACTGCTAGGGTGTCTAAATAGTAATGAGGATAAATGATATTTTCAGATATTTTCCCTATGAGAAAGCAGCTGGGCCCCAATTGAAATAAATAATACAGAACATAAATGATGGTAAGACAGGTACACTGTGTGAGAACGATAAAAGTATGACAGAGATGAGGATTGTAGCACCACAAAAATAACTAAACATTACATATTGCAGCTGACACACTTGACTGCTGCTTCCTTGGACTCTTGCTTTAATGCCCACCCTCTAGAGAAGAAAGAATTATTCAAATGCCCAACCACACAGGAAGGCAGCTCCCTGCAAGCAGCCCTCACAGTGCCTTGATCTTGGACTTCTAGCCTCCAAAACTATCAGAAATATATTTCTTTAAATTACCTTGTCTGATGTTTTGTAATCGTAAGTATAGTAAATTCGTCATGAAAGTGGGAAAAGGTTTTATGTTATTTCTTCAGAGTATGCTGGAACCAGCTTTTCCTGGCTTGGGAGCAGCTTTTTTTTCTTCAAGTTTTAGAAATGTTGTGAGCTGATTTTTAAAACAGTCATTATTAAAAATTAGGCTACACCTACACATGAGTGAAGTATTTGAAAAACAAGTATTCCATGCTTATCACTATTTCCTAGTTATTTTTTCTATTGTTTGTGTCCTTAGACTAATTTTGAGTATCTGTTTGTTGGTATTGCTTAAGGATGGCACAGAGGATAAAGGGTTAAGAGGGTGTTGAAGAAGGTCAGAAACCCCTTGGCTAACCCGGGTAGGCATTTCCCTATCTCCACCCTCAACTCTGAGACTCCCAACCCCCCAAAAGCATGCCACATAGACCCAGGTTCGCACCCAGCTGTGCCTAGAAGGTGGCAGTTTTGCTACCGCCACCATCTAATACGTGCCCAAGCTCACTTCCACATGCAAAATAGGGATTCACAGGTTGCTCATTTCTGCCAATCCTCATTGCCCATTCCTTTCCCTCCCTCCTCCTCAATTTCTATTTAAACCCACAATACTGTTACAATAAAGATTGGATTGGATTTGGATGGTTTTGGTGATTGGGACTTTTGGTGATTGGGATCCTTTTTCTCCAGGGACTGCGCAGTAACACATGGGGAACCGTGATTCCCCTAGGAAGCCATGCTTCCAGAGCCGAACACACAGAGCTGTGACACTTCCCCGGGCTCTCAGGCCCAGGGACATGCCTCCATGGGTGCCCGGTTTTGGGTCCCCCACCGCTGCAGCCATTGAACCCTCTGCCCGCCGAGGTCACCTCCCTGCCGCCAATATGGAGCGGGCTCGTGACCCGCTGTTAGCCGGCCAGCAGCACACCTGGCCCGGGACAGCAGCCGGCCAGCCTCCCTGAATCGGTGCCTCTTCCCAGCCGGTGAACAGAAGCGGCCCAGGGAAAACTCCAGCCGACCCTGGACCAGCTCCTTTTTCTTTTTTTATTAAAGCATCTGTTGTGTTAGAAAATGTTAGAAGCAAATAATCTCGCTATGGGAAAGAAATTAGACTTTTTTTTTTTTGATGCATGTGGTAAAGGAACACTTTGCATCTCAACAGTAGGGACTCTGGAAATGGGAAGTCCTGTGTAGCATTTGGCAAGGGGTTCATATCAAAAGATTGGGGTCCTGTTGGCAAGGGATGGGGGGAAGGATTAGCAAGTGTGAAGGAAGCAAACTTCTTTGAACTCCTTTCTTCTGAGATAGCCAGCTAGGTACCGGGTTCCCCTGGGATTATAGGGACAGACTTCTAGGCGTCCAGCATCAGTATGTTGTATTCCTCACATCTGCTAACTCCTTCTTGTTGTATTGCCTGGTGTAATGTTGCCTAGTGCCCTGCACCTGCCTCCTCCCAGGTCCTCCTGGAGTAACCAGGTTAGCAGTGTGGAACAGGTCCTGGTGGGAGGATTCACGACATGAAAAATGGCACACAGCACAAATCAGGGGTTGCCTCTTCTTCCTTCCATCTGTCAGCAAGTCTGTAACGGGACAACTAAGTCCTGAGTTCGTGTCTGTAATTAACCAAAGAATTGGCTACTCAGACAAAAGAATGATTTTATAAAATATCACACTTTATTCAAACATGACAGTGACATAAGGGAGAAGGTAAGGAGAAAGAGGAAAGAAAATGTGAACCGGCACCACGTGGCCTGATGGGCTCATGTGGCATGGCCATCATAAAAATAGAAAAGCTATGGGCTTTAAAACAAAAACATATTAAAAGGTAAGGGTAAGAGTGAAACTGTGATATAAGCGTTCTCAGTGGGGACCCAGCCAAGTGTGCAGCCCAAGGACAAGACAAAAAAGAACCAGACTTTCTCTGTGGGTCCAAATTAGTATCAGCGCTCTGGAAGTCTGCCCTCACCTGTGTCAGAGGTCCCAGCCAATAGGCCTGGGCTTAGGGGGGAAGACCCGCCCACACCTGGGCAAGCTGTTGATTGGTTGAGCTGAGGCAGGTGGGAGCGATTTGGGATAGGCCTGACGAAGTTGTGACCTAAGATCATTAACTGCCTACCAAAAACAGTGGATCCCAGTCTCTCACAAGTCCCTGCCACAACCCCTGGAGAGAAAGAGATAATGCACTTAGCTGCTAAAACAAGGGACCCCCCCTCCCCGCAGTAACTGGGTCCCCTGACTCTTTGCATGGTATGCACACAAGAGAAAGTGTTATATAGCTGCATGGGTAGGTTGGCCAGGTTACCCAGAAGAAACCAGATTCAAAGGAGCTATGTATTGGTGAGGGTCTACACTCTGCCTCTTAAATTTCTCTGCCTAGCACAGACTTTGTGAGATTCTAATATCCAATAGAGTGAAAGCCAATAGCTATAAATCCCAGAGACTGGGGAAACAGCCTGGGAGGAATATGCTCTTTTACAACCACAATTTGCAGTCTGCTGTAAAATACTTTAATTGCTACTCGGTGTAGGATTTACCTGTGTGTTTTTCTAGCGTAGTGAAGATTAACAAGGAGCAGGAGGCTGAATCTAGGCTCCTTTGGGGATGTCAGTATGTGGGGGGTGGGGAGTATAGAGCAGAAGCCTTGATCACTCAGAGATGGATTTACAGAAATAGAAACTGAAGACATAGCAGGAGGTCTTCAAAATAACTCAAAGTGGCTTCTTTGTTGAGCCGAAGCAAGTCTGCAGCTTTTGCCCTGCGCATACATCCTCATAAATCACCAGGATTTGCAGGCGATGCAAGACATCTCCCACTATGCAGTAAAAAAAAAAAAAAAATGTACTCACTTGCAATAGCATAAAAGATCTACAACCAGTGGTTTTGCTCAGGCACCCTATATCTTAAGAAACAATTTGATTTTTGTTGTTAATAACTGGGTACACAGCAAGTTTAAGAAAGGCTAAATCTTGCATGGCTATAAAAATGAATCTTGGGAAAACCATTTGAAGACTAAAACCAGGAAACCTCTGCATACTAAAAACACCCTTTAAACTCTGAAATCAAGAGTCTCTCAAGCCGATCTGAACTTTGGAGGTTCATAAGAATCACCAAAAGTGTTTTAGTAAACCTGATGAATTGCCCCACCACCCCTGAGATTGGGACTTTTAATAAACTCTCTGCCATGGGCAAGTTGGAAATCCCTATTTCAGAATCTTCTTCTCAAAAGGCCATTGATCTAGAGGCCAGCATCCGTAGCATCACTCCATAACTTATTAAAAATGAGAATGCCACCCCCAAAATGCAATCATCTGCATTTTATCAAGGTGATTCAGTCGTGCATTAAAGTTGAGATTACCAGGATCCCAGGAAGAAAATACAGGCAGCTGTCCTCATGAAAGTCCTCACATCCTCTTCCTTAGGTTGGAGATGGGTTTTCTCTCCCATTCCCCACATCTATGCAGGGGCCAAGTCCTGTGGAGTTTTCCTTTCTTATGCCTCGCACTGCCTGTCTACTCTCCTGAGGTCAGAGCCATTATTTCTGCAGGCTCTGACCACCTCCTCCATCACCTCTGCTGAACAATGGATTACTAGTTCCCATCATCACAAATGTGCATTGCTCTGATGCCAAGGATGTTCTGCCTCGGGCTCCTGGTGACCTGTCAAAGAGTTTCCCACTACTTTCCTCACGTGTCTCTCTGGCTCTGGTCTATCTTTCAACCAAGCCACAGCATGGTAACCCAGTCCTATGCCTCTTGGCTCCAGGAAAGACATTTCTGTCTTTCCAAACCTTGCTCATACTTCAAAGCTTTTCTTTTGCTCTAGCACTTAGGGGCTGGACCACTTGATTATCAGTTTTACATTTTCTCATACTGGTTACAAATTTTCACATATACAGGCTCCAGATGATCCTGGACCTCTAAAATAAGAATGAATGGAGCCCAAAGATGAACCTGGCCCCTCTGTTCAGAACAGTCCTGGTCTTACCCTAACTTCTGGGGAGACAAGAAAGTGATGCTTCCTCATGACCACCAGGATGATCACCTTTGGCTCCCAGAATGTAAATAACAAACCTAGTAGTTTTGAATCTTTCAGACTAGGCACCTCAGGGTCTTTTCTACAGCCTTTTTGGGTGAGGGTTGTCACCACATTCAGTAGGTAGGTCCTTGGTGCCACCTGGGAGCAGACGAGCATGTCAGGTAGCTATGGTGGTGGAAGTGGGTGAGAGGTGACAGGTCAGGATGGAACAATAATAAATACTTCCTATTCAGGGCTTTCTATGTGCCTGCTTTATATTTCTTTAAAAATACCTATTACTATAAAATAAAAATAGATACAGAAATCAAATAAAACAAATCATGAATTAGTATAAGACAAATGCTTGTATAAATATTAGCTAGAAGCAGGACCTCCTTAGTTAATTTAGAACATTCCCTATGACTCATATCCTTATTAGGGCTTCCCATGACCACTTTCCCAGACTATATATATATATATATATATATATTGGTAGGGTCTCGCTCAAGCACAGGCTGACCTGCAATTCACTGTTTAGTCTCAGGGTGGCCTCACATTACCTCCCAAGTGCTGGGATTAAAGGTGTGCACCACCACACCCAGCATCGGACAAATCTATTTTGACATTTTTCTTTGTTATCATTCTGCCTTTTTGTTTGTTTATTTGTTCAAGGTAGGGTCTCACTCAATCCAAGGCTGAACTGAAATTCATTCTGTAGTACTAGGATAGCCTCGAAATCATAGCAATCTTCTATCTCTGCCTCCGGAGTGCTGGAATCAAAGGTGTGCACCACCATGCTTAGCCCATTCTTCTTTATTTTTTAGATTAGGGTTTTGCCTCTATATTCCCCAAGCTTACCTCAAACCCTGGCCTCAAATCACACATCTATCTCAGTCTAGATCATCCCTAGACGATCATTGTGCCTGGCTTATTTTGAGTTTCTCATAGTGGTAAAGTATGTAGGGTTTACCATACTAAGAGCTAATTATAAAGTTCAGTGAAATTAAGTATATCCATCATACCTACCCATTTCTGAAACTCTTCTTCATCATTCCAAGCTGAAACTCCATACCCATTAAATGAGAATTTTCTGTTCCACTCCTTCCATCAGCCTCTGCCAATCATTCCTCATTCTGTCTCTACAAATATGACTCTTCTAGGGACCTCATCTAAGTGGAATCATTCACTGTTTGCTGCTTTATTCACTTAGAATGATGTCTTTAAGCTCCATCCACATTGTATCATGTGTCAGAATTTCCTTAATAAGGTGGAATAATATTCCATTGTGAGCACATTTCACACTTCACTTATCCATTTATCTGTCCATACACACTAGGGCTGTTTTATCTTGTTACTGTTGTGAGTAATATTGCTAGGAACATGAGTGTAAACTATCTAATCTGATATTTATAATAAGAACTTTGGAGTTTTCTCTCCCCAACTGCACACCTCCAAACACATTTGTTTGCTTTTTTGACCTTCCTTAGGGCCTAGATTTCCTTTAACTCTCTAAATTTAGTCTTGACACATTCTTGTCTTGGCAAACACTGTGCTACAGGTGTGGTTATTATTCCCATTATACAGATGAGACAACAGAGAAGTGATAGACAAACAATGGAAGTGAATGAGAGCTCTGAGCTCTAAGGCACATGTAGGAAAAGGTGGTCTATGATACCCATGCTGGAGATCATTCACATCTACAGACAGGAGAAAGAGGAAGGCAAGGTTGTAAACATGGAAGAGATGGACCGTGAGACCAGGGCAGGGTGGCATCATTGATGGAGGCTTGTGTGCTTATGAAAGGTTCACCATTTACAGTTCATGTACTTTGGTCCTAAGGTCCAGTGAATTACTCTGTATTCTCAGAATAGAGTATATTTGTATGAATCCCTTTTATGTATTTGTTCAATTTTAGGTACTTGTACTTCTGTTCATCCTTCCTTAGTTGCTAAAATTACATTGGAGGTAAATTTGGATAACAAGGGCGATAACAGATCAAGACAATGACATTTGTCCCAGCACCAAATAAATCATCATTTTTGATGTTGGTTAGTTGTTATCTGAAATCACTCATTGTGCCAGCAAATAATTATAGAGTGAGTGCTCACTCAATGCCAAAATCATTCTAGGCACAAGGAACAAGGTACACATAATTCTTGCTCTCATGGACCTATGATCTAACAGATATACATGTTGGAGTTCAAAATAGACACATAGAAGGATAAATTCAGAAGGAAAGTAAAACAGGAAGGAAATCAGACAGGAGGTGGTGACTGAGTTTGAGGGGAGATTATTTTAGGGGACAGAATCACAGAAAGCATCTGAGAGGAAGTGAGATCAGAGCTGAGATCCAAATGGCAGAAATAAACTTCAAAGCAGGGATAAACTTCAAAGCTACACAAAGGCCCTGAGCTGAGGAAGGAGACATGCTCAATAAATAGAAGAGTTAGCACAGTGTGTCTAGAGCTCAGAAACAGGTGTTGATAAGGATGAGAGTTTGCCTAATAACTTTTATCTAATTGGTAAAGAATGGACAATTGACCCTTACAAGGCAAAATTCTTTGAAATCTCTGAGTTTCCAAAGAGAAATTATTATATTTTACAAGGTATTGCATTTTCTTTGCTGGATACATTGAATGATGGTTTTCAAATACTATATCCATCTTCTTCCTTTAGGAAAATTAATGCTAATCATTAATGTTGGTATGATTTTAAAAAAAAGACTATGAGGTCATGGTGACATTACCTGGCCGCAGGTGAGTTACCTTCTCCAGTGGAGGTAGCGGAGCACACTATCCACAAAGCTAAGTGTGTGCTCTTTCTTCAAGGCTTGCTCTGTGGCTGACAGTATTTAAAAACTTGAAAACCAGAAGCACTCATTTGACAAGATTCATATCTTATAAAAACAGAAAAAAAATTGTAATTAAAGCTATTTGTCTTGAACACAGCCTCACTTTTATGATTTGTTAGTCATGAATTCTTGATAACTCTCATCATGGAAAAACACCAGATCAACCTAAATCATGAAATGAGCAGCTTGAATTCTTCAATGTGCCAAGGTCATGAAAAACAAAGAAAGGCTAAGGGATGCTCCAGATACAGAGGCTAATGGGAAATGTCAACTCCATGCAGTGTTTGATCTGGTGCTATAGTTTGGATCTTAAATGTCCCCAGAGGTCTATGTGTCATCAGAGTAGCACTCTTCTGAGATGGCAGAGCTTTTAAGAGGCGGAGCCTTGTCTTTAGGACTTTAGGGCTGTGCCTTTAAGGGGGATTTTGGGATGGCAGAACCATCTGCCCCCCTTGCCTTTCTACTTCTTGGCTATGACAACGTGGGCAGGTTTGCGCTCCTGTATTACACGCTGTTTCACCACAGACCTCAAAGCTTTGGTGCTAATTGATCAGGGACTGAAAACTTTATGAACTGTCATTGATTATCCTAGGTATTTGTTACAGTAAGGGAAAACTAATGAATTTATCTGGGCTGGTAGGATGCACCATTTTCTAGATGAAAGTAATTTCTTCTACACCTTGCGATCCTCACCCATAGAGTATTGACCTGCTTCAGCTCTTTTGCTTTGACTAAGACAGCCCAGGTAAGCTATATCTGACCCTTCAGAGAGTTACAAAATGAGGAAGGCTCAATTTGTGTTGTCTTAACCAGTACCTTAACCAATGACCCAGATATTGCCACATTCAGGTCTTCTCCAATCTCCTTGTTGCTTCCTTGGGGCTAGAACCACTTCTAAACCTACATCACATTTTACTGCAGTTTATATGGGCTTTCACTTTTTTTGGCATAATCCCATATTAATTTTGGTCTATTGTCATTTCTGCTACTATCATACACTACCACAGGCGGATAACTTATAAACAATTTTATTTGGCTCATGGTACTGAAGTCCAAGAACATGATCTCAGCATCTAGTGAGAGCCTTCCTGTTGCATTATAATTGTGATGCTTTGAATGTGATACGTTCCCCATAGTCTTCTTCATTTGAATAATTGATCCCCAATCAATGATACTGTCTGTGAAGGTCGTGGAACCTTTAAGAAGTAGAGCCTTGCTGGAGGAAGTATATCTTGAGGTGTGATAGTCAGGCTCCATGTCCTTCCTGAAACTGATGAGATATGATACACTCTTCCAATTTTGGTCTTCCATGCCTTTCCCAACATGTTGAAGCTGTAAGCTGAATTAAACCCTTTGTTTCCATAAGCTGCTTCTTTCCAGGGATTTGTTCACTGCAACAAGAACATAACTGATACAGAAAATATAGTGGAAGAGCACATGAGCATCAGAGAGATAGAGTGTAAATAGGTGTGAGTCTTTATTAGGAACATAATCTCATAATAAATTAACTCATTTTTCAAATTATGACCTTAATCCACTCATGTGGTCAGAGCCCCCATAGAATAACAAAATCATCCTTTTTTGTCTCTGAAACTGAGAATTGAACCTGAGGCCTTTAGCATGCTGGATAAGCACTCCAACTGAGCTACATCTCCATCTATCCCTTCATCACCTCCTACAGTTTTGACCTCCCAGTGGCAGTGAGAACTTCAACATGAATTTTGGAGGTTCAAACCACAACATCTATCAAAATTCCCTTTTCCTATTTTCCAATGTTTCTATGTGCTTATTTTCAAATAAAATCTTGTGTCACTTCACAATGAAACATGTTCTGAGAAATGCATCATTAAGTGATTTCATCATTGTGAGATCATAAAGTATGATTAAACAAACCTAGAGAGCATAGCCTATTACATACCTAGACTGGTAGATGCATAGTACAACCTATTGCTCCAGGGCCATGATGAACATAATAACAAGATTAAATCAAGCACAAGAGAACATGATGCAATCAGGAGATACCATAAACCAGAGAAGAATGAGGCTGGAGTGAGTATGAATCTGCACTTGCTTTACAGAAACATTTGGTTTTGATAAAGAGAAGGAGTATACCCTAAAGTAATTATTAAAATTGAATAATAAAATATACAAAGCAATAGGAAAATGGTTATAAATGCATAACCATTATGAAGCTTTAGATACTGAGTGGACTGTACATGCTGCACTTTTTATGAATGGCAGTGCAGAAGGTTTCTGTACACCACCATTATCTCTCCCATGTGAGTAATGGGTTATGCTTGGATATTACAATATCTACAGTATCAGTAGGTGATAGAAAACCTCCAACTCCATCACAGTCTTTTTTTTTTTGAGGTAGTGTCTCACTCTAGCCCAGGCAGACCTGGAATTCACTATATAGTCTCAGGGTGGTCTCAAAGTAATATCGATCCTCCTACCTCTGCCTCCTGAATGCTGGGACTAAAGATGTGCGCCATCATGTCCGGCTCACAATCTTTTTAAAAAAATATTCAGTGTGTGTGTGTGTGTGTGTGTGTGTGTGTGTGTGTGTGTAAGTGCATGTGTAAGTGTTCATGTGTCACAGCATGCATGTGGAGGTCAGAGTACAACTTCAAGGTGTCTGTGCTCCAGCTTCTTACTGCCAGATTGAAGACAAACATCAGAATAGCTGGTCCATGAGCTATTAAGATTCTCCTGGTTCTGTCTCCCATTTTCCTAAGTGCATTGGGCTCACAGGTGCATGTACTATTTTGCATCTGGCTTTGCATGGGTGCTGGGAACTGACCCTAGGCCAGCAGGATTATAAGCAGGCATCTTTAACCATTGAGCCATCTCTCCAGCCCCCAACTCCTTTATATCTTATGGAATTGTCATCATATGTGCAGCCAACTATTGACTAAAGTACCATTTCATGGCACATAACTATTGTTACTTTTGTGTTGCTGGACAAACATCTAACCAGAATCAGCTTATGAGAGGAAAGGGCTTAATTCAAGCCTCTAGAATTCCCAGGACACACCATCAATGGTGAAAGAAGCTGGCTCATTTCCATAGATCCAAGCAGAGAGATAGCACCAACAGCCAGCAAATCATGAAGAGCCAAAGCTCAAGCTGACTCCAAACACACTAGTCCATTACCTTTAAATTCAATTTTGATCAAACCCAAATGAGCAGAGGCAGAAGAACACAGGCAGCCTTTCTGCCAGTAGCCCAGGTCCAACAAAGCTCCCTCTTTCCCCTTTAAAAGTTCATAAGACAAGCCTTCACAGTCCACAATTCTCTCGGCATTTAGCATTTTCAAACTCTCACTAGAAAAGTCCATCAAGCACTGCTTATAATGCTGCAATACTTCTCCATTCCAAAGCATCAAATCCTTGCACATACCTCCAGCACACACGTACCAAAAGACCAAAACTCACATGGTCATATTCATCAAAACAATGACCCCACTCTGATATAAGTTTTACTGCTGCAGTTACTTTGTGTTGCTGGACAAAACTATGACCAGAAGCATCTTGTAGGAAGAAAGGGTTTATTTCAAGCTTACAGAATTCAGGGGAAACACCATCAATCAAGCAGAAGAAACTGGCTTATTTCCATAGATCCAAACAGAGAGACATCACCAAACAGCCAGCAAACACCATGGTCAGAACTCAAATTGACTCTGAATATACCTCAAGGCTGGATTAATGACCTGAGCTCAGTGACAACTCCTCCAGCTGCCACTGGATACTTAATTGTTGCAAGCTTAACCCCAAATACCTCAGGCTATGGGGGACATACAATCACATGCAAACCACCACAACTGCATAAGGTCTTTTGTTATTTTTAAGACTTTACAAAGGGAAGGAAAAGCTACAAGAAGTTCTCAGGTGCCTATATTTTTGGATACATTTCAAAAGTGTTTTAATTTGTTTTCCCCAAAGTATAGGAAATAGTGTTGCATTTACTTATTAAAATGAGTTACTTTACATTCTACCAGTGAATTATATTCCAGTCCTTGACAGCATATTGCATTACAGAGATGCTCTTTTTAAGAGAAATCTTTGAAAGATGCTAAAGGTATTCTTGACAAAAGTCCACAGTAAACCGAAATGCAACTGTAAGAGATCATAATATGCAGCCTCCTGGACAGATGACCCTGAAGAAGAGGTATAGTTCTGCATCTTGCAACTGTGTGTGTGTGTGTGTGTGTGTGAATGCACACGTGATTTTTACATAGAAAAGTCTTGTTTGCAATTTCATGTTAATAAATGAGCAGTGATTGGTCAAGGCATAAAATTAAATTAGAAATAAGCATAATGAGAACTTATATCTATCCCACAAGGAAGATTATGCTAGGGAAAAAAAACCCAGATAAAATATAGCTGCTATTTCTTTCAGAAAATAGCAAAATCAGCATTAAGTTCTACTTTATGGTATATATAAAATTTCTGTTTCAAAACTCCACTAACCATTTACTATACAACAATGCTCTCTTCTTGAACTCACTTCTTCTATATTCACCATTAGTTCTCATATGCATCGGTTTATGTGATCTTTGCTCTGCAATGAGCCAACCTATCAAGGCCTTCAAAGAGCAGCTACTTACTTTAGCTTAGGAGGTGGACAATGCTTTCTTCTGCCTGGGCAGACTTGGCTAAGCTCAGCTAAGCTCACTCATGTACCTGGAGTCTGCTGGTAATTTGGCTGAGGGCTATGGGCTGAAGTGAAAGGGGCATTTATACTAACAGGGTTGTGTGACTCTCTCCATTTATTGGACTAGCCTGGGCGTTCCCGTGTTGTCAGTGAATTTCAGTGGCAACAAAAGGTCAGGCCTCATGACATGAACACTCCTGAGAATTCATTCATTCCACCAGACTCACTCATGTCCTTGATTTCTTGGTTGCCAGCAGTCACGAGGTGAAAAACATCCAAGGGTTCAGGAAAACAAGACTTTGTGCCATTTTGCAATCTATCAAGTTATTTTAATCAATTCTATGAATGTAGCCTATTCCATATACATTTTAGAAGATTTCTTCTCAAGCTGAAAATCATTAAGAAAAATTGTTACATTACAGAGATTTTATGACTTTTGTTTTCTGAAGTAGCATGAGCTTGTGTTTGGAAAACTGAGTTGTAGACACAGTCTGCCATTTTATAGTAATTACAGGCAATTAATTTTGTTTGAAAGGTAATATGGGAGGAGAAGGCATGAGAACAAAATATGATAACACAATGGATGAAAATGCCACAATGAAACTATGACTTTGTGAACATAAAATATTAATAGTTTTTTTAAATTAAAAAGCAGTTGGCTTATGTGCAAGGACCCTCCTAGTATGCTATTGTTGGAAAAAATTGACATAGATATATAAAACCAAGTAATTTTATCTAAAGAACTTAACAAAATTTTTTGAATTCAACAATAGTAAAGCATTTTTTCCCTCATAAATATGAGCTCTAGATATTCCCAGTTCTGGACACTGAATATTTAACACCCAAAGGACTTTCATTCTCTTTCAAATATTTTCCTACATGTCCACTCAGATATCTGCCAGATTTACTATGAAGAGATGAAATCAAAAGATACAAGCTCTGCTATTGTATTCTCTCCCCCTTATCCATTGAGGCAGACTGTGTTACATAAAATGACCTATTAGTAACCAGTCAGTATCAGTTGAATGATGTTGGACACTGATTCACAGGGGAGTATGTTTCTCTCAGGACTGAAACAGCATATATTTGGGGAAAGTGAAGAACACCAGAAACTCCAACACTGGCTAAGCCAATGTTGAGATATTTTCTACCTTCCACAAGAAAGCGCTTTGGTTTATGTTTGTGGGAGAAGGGGAAGAGGCTGCCCTTTGTGATGGTGAAAGTTCACGTTCTCAGGACACTAATCAGAGATCCAACACAAGAAGTTTCAAACACAAGAAGTCAGTTAAGGAAAGAAGCTCAGCCACCGCTTTGGTATCACTGTCTTTGAGCGTTCAAGGCTCTTGGAACAAAGCTGACAAAGGCTGGGCACAGAATTGGCATTGGCTCTTTTAGCAGCAGAGTCAAATGTTTTGAAACTGTTGGCCTATGTGTACACATCTAGACCACCTCCCAGTAACAGAGACCAGGAAGGACAACAGCACCACCATGCTTATCCTAGCAAACCAGGTCATCAGAGAACTTCCTTAAAAGAAATCATCGACTTGAGGCTATGACTCAGTGGTAGTTCTTACTGCTCATCATGAGGACCTGAGTTCAGATCCCTGCATCCAAGTACCGTGTGTGTGTGTGTGTGTGTGTGTGTGTGTGTGTGTGCGCGCGCGCGTGTATGTGTACCTGCAATCCCAGCACTAGAGAGGTGGAGACAGCAGGATCCCTAAAACGTTGCTATAAAATCAGTGAGCTTCAGATTCAGGAAATAGCTTTGTCTCCAAATAAATAAATAAATAAATAAATAAATAAATAAATAAATAAATAAATAAATAAATGTGGAGATGAACTGAAGACAACTGAAATTGACCTCTGACACACACACACACACACACACACACACACACACACACTGACTTTGCATACAAGGTTTGTCATTGTTTTGTCCTGTATTTGGGCTGAGATGTCCTCTGATAATCAAAGGTGGAAAGCATAAAATTCACACCAGCCTTCAGGATGTCTTCCATTTAACATAAATAAACATGAGCAGAAACAACACAACATTTAAATAGTAAAGAAAAAGACCCTTGTTATTTTCATTGACTCTCAGTAAAACTACTGAATTTAATGTAAGATATTTTATTGATTCACTCAGGGAAGTAAGTAGTAGATATCTGTATTGAAGGGGAAAAATATCTGACTAAGGAAAATGTATATCCAAGAGATTCATGTTCATTTTGAAGCTCAAAGAGTGACTGGTAATGAAAAATGAAGGCCTTATGCTTCTGATTAAAATTGATTTAGGGGGCTGGAGAGATGGCTCAGCAGTTAAGGCACTTACCTCCAGTGCCTAAGGCCCTGGGTTCAATTCCCCAGTCCCCACATAAGCCAGACCCACAAGGTGGTGGCCCTGGTTCTCTCTCTCTCTCTCTCTCTCTCTCTCTCTCTCTCTCTCTCTCTCTCTCTCTC
>PVHP010005894.1:8506-63085 GCA_004024765.1 Zapus hudsonius
TGGAGGAGGTGGAGCCTGGTTGGAGGAGGTGGAGCCTGGTTGGAGGAGGTGGAGCCTGGTTGGAGGAGGTGGAGCCTGGCTGGAGGAGGTGGAGCCTGATTAGAGGAGGTGGAGCCTGTATGGAGGAGGTGGAGCCTGATTAGAGGAGGTGGAGCCTGTATGGAGGAGGTAGAGCCTGGTTGGAGGAGGTGGAGCCTGGCTGGAGGAGGCTGGCCATTAGGAGTGAGGCTTTGAATGATACACTTTATCCTGGTTCCTGCCTCATTTCCGGGTACTTGATGGTGTCAGCAGCCTCTACCCCAAAGCTCCTGCCCCTGTGAACTGAGCTGTTCTATGGTGTGCTCCCCACCATGATGGGCTGAAATGCTCAGGAGCCAAGCAAAGTCTTTCCTCCCTTGAGGTGTGTCTGGCAATGTGGTCACAGCCACTCAAAAGGAACCTTTACACATGTCCTTAAAAGCCTCCGGTGAGAGGTGCCACTTCAGTAAACACCTGCTTATCTGGTATATTTGGGGTTTTCATGATCAGCAATTCACCTTTAATATCCAAAGTTTTTTATATAAATCCCACCAACCTTTTCACTGATAGGGAGGCCCTGGTTTCACCCAGAGCTTTTCTTCAAGTGACTAAACACTTGGTGGAGTGCTGGTATGTCTCGGGGGCTGGGGGAGGGGTCTCTGGGGACACAGTGGATCAAGATGGCCGGTGTGTCCTTAACCCAGGGTGCTTGCCAGTAGGAGTGTCTGGATCCAACAATGCTGTTGGCCAGCCTCATCCAGTGTAGCTGGAGACCTGTGACAGTCCCTTCAGTGAGGACTAAGGATAGCTAGGAAGTAGGTTGCAGACTTAGCTCTGTCAGGTTGTTCCAAATTTAGGGGGGTTAGATGTATAAAAGAATTAATTTAAAGATCATATATAAACCTTGTCCCCAAAGGAACTTATCATCTACAGATACCTGTATCATAATAATAAACAGCTATCTCATGTCACGGGCAGCCACAGACAAGTCCCATGAATTCCCAGGTCCTGCCCACCCCCAAGGGAGGCCCTGCTCAGGCTTCCGGGATATCCTGGGGTGTTTCTCGCTCCACAGTTTTAGAGACTGACGTCCACCGCTCCTGCTGTCCTCAAAAGATCCCCCAGCCCTCACTCTCACCAAGCGTTCCTTTGGTCACTCTGCATTTTACCTGACTCGTTCTCAAATGGCTGGGTTCTTATTCTTTAAACGTATTTTGTTTATTTATTTATTTGAGAGGGGCACACCAGGGTGTCTCGTTGCTGCAAACCAACTCCAGATGCATGTGCCACTTTGTGCATCCAGCTTTGTATGAGTACCGGGAATTTGAACCCAGGACTGTGACCTTAATCTGTAGTGGGGAGGACCTCAGATGTGTCCTTTGAGCCTGTGGCTGCCTAGCTCAGCCCGGAGGGGACCATTTACAAAACCTGGTCAGAGAAAACTTTCTTGATCTCAGTTAGCTTGGCCACACCTCTCCAGAACTGAGAAAAGGGGATTTTTGCACTGTTCCCAGGGACGATGCAGCTTTGAGACAGATGGATTTCATTTAAGCGAAGTGGTCGTGAATGTTTGGAGCTGACAATTGCAGTGATACAGGTCCTGTCAGCGCCTGGTGGCTGGTCATCTGGGGCCTACACCGCCAGGCCTGGGCGGGTAGGAGGAGTGCCCAGTGTTTGGGGCTGTCCTTTGCCACTTTGCCTTGGGAAGCAGAAGGCCTGGCCCTCAGCAGAAGGATGAAGAGTGGTCCTGAGGAGGCCTCCCATCTGATGGGGCGTGGCTCCTCCTCCCCTACCTGCAGGAGTGTCCACCTGCCATCTTCTGGGCTCACGCCTGTGCTCTCTGCTACCAGGGGCAGCAGCTGCTGGCTGTCCTGGGTCTCAGTGGGGACTCCCTGTCCCATCTCAGGCACAAACCCAGTTATTTCAGAAGCTGATGGTCCTCATCATATGTGATTTTTGGTCTCTTACCTCCTTGGTGTATTGAGACAGCAACCTTAAACCTGGAACTTCAACCGCTGAGCAAGTTAGAGGTGACTTCTACGGCCGCAAACCTCCTGACACAAGGACACTGAGCTCCTGACTGACAGTCCCTCTCAGGAGCTGTCACTGTCACGGTCCCCCTGCAGGGTGCACTTGTTTCTTTAGCCTCAGTCCCATGGGCAGAGGTAAGGACAGAACAAGATGGATGATCTTGGGCCCTTCCTAGAATCTACTAGAACAATGAACCAATAAATCCCCTTTGAAATATCACAGAATGTTAAATCATTTATGCTGTGCTGAAACCACAGGAGAAAGGAAAGCAGAGAGGAAGACTTCTCACAGCGTGTGGAATGGCCTGTCCTGGAGACCCTTGGGCCCCTGGTCATTGATGTGTCCCCTCACCTTCTGCCCAGCACACGCACGTGATGGGCACCCTGTCTTCTTTCTGCCATCTGCCGCTTCTATCCTTGTGTGTCTCCGAGGCCCGAGGAAACTGAGCACAGGCTTCGACCAGGGGAGCACAAAGTCCTTCCTCCCTAAGTTCAGGGGTCATGGGGGCTCTGGGGTGGTGCATAGACCAGGGGCAGAGAACTCACAGATGTGTCTGCTGTTACCCCTATTGTGGTTTGAGTGTGAAATGTCCCCAAAGCAGGGCTAAGCCGGGTCAGTCTCTCTTCTAGCCTCGCCGCCAGTGTTCACAGCATCGGACAATTCCAACCTTTGTTTCTTTGACAGCAAACAAAAACTCACCCTGTTATTCCGCAATATATCCATTTCACTCCTCACTACATTCAGTTAGTATCCTGTTCGCAAGTTGTTAGGACTGGATCTAGTCTACTACAAGACAGAACTCTGGTCACACCTCAGGTACGTAGCCCAAAGCCAAAGACAAGTGATCCAAGAAAGAGGCCCAGAGAAAACACCACCAAAGGAGACAAGCAATCCAACTCCTAAAATAATAAGTAGTAAATATTTAACCTTTTCACTATTCTGCACTTGGAGAGAATGCTGGCGAAAACGAACTCGGAGGAGTTCTCAAACATTGCTGCTGGGAGAATAAACTGAATTAAACAACTTCCTCAAAAACAATGTGGTTATAATGTCAAATGTTGATAGTTCAAAGGAAACAAATCCTGAACACACACACACACACACACACACACACACACACACACACACACACACACACACACACTTACAGACCAAAAAGATCTTCCATTTATATTATTTAAACAGCAAAGTCAGAAAATATACTAAGTGAATTACAACCCGGGATTTATAAACTGATAATGAGGGGATTAATGTGCCCTCATCCAGTGTTTTCCAGGGGCTCAGGTGTAACACAGTGGCAGGATGCTGACCTGGCAGATCTAAGGTCCTGAACTCAACCCCAGCACCACGCACACGTATACACCTGTGCACGTGCATATATACACACACGTGTACAAAAACACACACAGAGGTATAATGTTTCCTAAGAGTTCAAACTAATTCTAAAACTGCTCAAAGAAATAAGCGGTATCTAAATTTATAAATTGAGTTGAACCTTAGGAAATTAAACAAAATACGTGGTTCAGCGGTGATCCGAGCGTAAGACACAGGTCTTTATTCTTGGTCTCTAAGTGTTTGTCTTCATTTTATTAAATATTGATTATTATTCTCTGGTGGTGGGGATTAAGCCTTTCACATCCTCGACAAGGGCTCTATCACTATGCTTCATTCTTAACCTCTAAAAATCTGTTTGTAAGAAACATAAGTCTAGAAAGATATGCACTGCGCTAGTGATGACCGCTGCCTCTCAGAGTAGGATTGGTTTGCTTAATACTCTTGTAAATCGTTATCATCCAACAGATAATGGTACATTCGTGCTTTACAAATATTCTGTGACAAGCACGGAGCATCTGTGTGATTAGCAGTCTGCTCTGTACCTGGGACGGTCAGCTCTGCCACAAGAACCTGCAGCAAACTGGCTTCTCCAAAAGAGATTTGGGGCACCCCAGCCTCATGGTCCCCCTGAGCATGACCACTTCACCTGTGATCATGATGCTAAGCCCCTCAGTGAAGATAGACCAGCCTGGCCCAGGGACTGCCAAAGCTCGGCTGGTATGTCTGGGGAGGGGACCCAGCCCTGTCCAGCTGGTGGGGGACACAAGATGCTTAGGATAGGTGCTGAGTGTTTCTCCTGCAGCAGATGTCCAGGGTGACAGTGACCCCTGTGGTGTGAGTGGCCCCGTGAATCTTTTCCTGATGTAACGCAGACAGAGACCCAAAGCCCAGAGCCTCTCATGGAACTGGCTGCCATGTCTGCCAGTGGTCCCCAAAGCTCACTCTGGTCAAGGAGATGCCTAAGGGTCACCACAGATGACCACCCTGAGAGGACCCAGGAGAGCCCGGAGCCCTTGAGTCATAACCCAGCATTCTGGAAAGAACTTGTCTCTCCAGCGCTGGGTAAGCATTGTTATAGGAGGAGATGTGTCCAACCGTCATGTCTCCCATGATTCATCTGAACCAGCAGGAGTGAATGTCCTCATCTGCTCCAATGTTCCAGCTACTCCATTAAACTCACCCCTTTGTAGAGGGAAGTTTGGAAAGAAAGCTCTACTGTGGTTTTATCAGCACTGTATCCGCTCCTTTCTTACAGTTGGGACAAAAACCCCACAGGCAGGAAGTGAGGGAAGGAAAGAGTTTTATTTCAGCTTACAGTTTCCTGGTGGGGAAGGCGTGGCAGGCACAGGAGCTATTTATCACATTTTTGCACAGTCAGGAAGCAGAGTGAGAACGGAAGTGGCCCTGGGCTACAAAACCTCAAGACCCACTCCCATCGCCCACTTCCTCCAGAAGGTTCTATAACCTTCCAGAAGTGCACCAGCAGCTGGGGACATGAGCCTAAGGTAGGAATTTTTTAATTTATTGATTTTTATTAAAAAGGCTGCAGCTATAGATGCCCTCTCCCCAGCTCCAATTCTGCTGAGGGTTTTCAGTGGGGTTATTGGAATTCATTGTGGGGACCAAGTTATATTCAAACCAGAAGTTTAAAAACCAATTCTCTCTCCCTGCTACGAGAGCACACATATCCACCACCTTCTGCAATCCATAATCCTCTGGAAAAACACAGATGTTGCCCTTTGGAAAGTACTGGAAATCCCCTGGCTTCGTCACTCCATAAGTACATGAATTTCTGAACTGAAGGACTCAGAAAATGCAATATACAGTCTTATTAATCACTCAGCCCATAAAACATGACCTTTTCATGCCCTGTTCTTTAAGCAACTAGAAATCTTATGGGTTCAGCTATCAAATTCCCAAGAGCCTGAGCAACTTATGAAATTGGCCGGCATATTTACAGAGTCGGATGTTGTACAGGTGGCACTGAGCTCTGGTATGGAGGAAACTCGACCAGCCTTTTCTGCTCCCAGGCTGCAGGGACTCCCGGGGACCCTGGGGTCTGAGTCACTCAGAGGCTTGATTCTCCTTTGCCTGCTGCTTTCACCAATTTTCATCTAAAAATCTCAGAATCAAACTCTTGAGATGAATCTCAGAATCTGAAACGAATCGCTCTGAGGCAAGAAAGCACTGCAAATCTCCTTAGTAAATGCCTCCAAGCGAGGCCCTTTGATACATTCAGGAGCCCTTGAACTTCAGCCCCACGCCTGTCTCCTCGCTCTCTCGCCCTCCCTCCAACCCTGGAGGTAACAGACTCCCCGATGCAAAAAGTAAAAGATGGAAAAGTTAAACCAGAGAGTGGAGGGCATTTTTGCTTTTATTTCTCCAACGTCCATGGTGCCAGCATGTCCACAGAAGAGAGAGCCCACGTCCTTCTAGACAATACACTGGACTGGACTGGCGAGGTCCTCTCTGAATGAGAGTTGGGTACATTTCTACAAAGCGCTCTTAAGGAATGGTGGACCTAGACCCAACCCTGGGGGAGATGGCCATAGGCCTCATTCCCCGGATGACCCTTCAGCTCTGCCTACAGCTGTTCTGCGTGCAGGAGGGCAGAGGATGGAGGGAAGAGGACAGTCCTTGCAGAAGACAGCCGTTCCTCCTGCTCCATGGGCTCGCGGACACCATGCCGGCTGCTCAGGGATGCATGGGCAAGATGCCAGCCCACCCAGCAGTCTCCACAGAACCCCCAGGACTCCTGGTTACACAGATGAACCTGGCCTTGGAAGGGAAGTCACAGTATGGCAGGGATGGAAGGCCACGTGGTGTGGTCTGTGACAGACAGCCTGAGAAAGGCCATCGAGGAAAAAGACTGTGATAAAGACTCAGGGGCAGAGTCGCTGCCTGGACTCCATTTCCTCACTCCGAATCTCACCATCTTTAAAGAATTAGGGAGAGTGTCTTTCTGGAGAGTCTGACCAGCTCTTCCTGCCTCTGGTCTTCCTGCTCCTGTCAGCACTGGCTCTGCACCAGTCTGGCTTTGGGGACAATAGCCCTTTGTCTTGTCGCACAGCCCTGGGAAAGGGGCCACTCCAGGGATGGGTTCAGAGACCCCCCCTGGGGGGCTGTGTGACCACAGAGTTTCCAGATTCACTTAGGATTCCCAAGGCCATTAGCACGTTCGTTCCCATGTTTGTTGCAATCACCCCCACACAGATCCCGTTAGGACCTTCTGCATGTAGCTGCACTCTGTGAAGAAACCCAACTGGGCTGAAATGTTCCAGTTGGCTCATTTTACACCCAAAAGGCAAAGCAAGAACAAAAGTCCTTGGGAGGAGACATAAATGGAGCCCTCTCTATTCAAAATGAGATTCAGAAGTCATTTTATTTTAAAAGGTGTGGGAGAACCTGTGGGGTTAAGACACCCCTAGACTTACATCCCTGATGTGTGGGCCCTGAATCCTGGCCTGACTATGGCAGGAATCTTTCCCACACAGGGAAGTGCCACCCATGCCATCCTGGCAGCCTGCACCTTGTCACCCCTTTCATATGTGTGACATCCCACAGCTCAGGAAGCAAGACGGCTTCCCCTGTTGGTTGGCCCCAGGCACAGATTCTTTAGCTTGAAGAACACACCTTGGGTTCAGCTGAGGGGTGATTACCCTGCCGTCCCCCACCCACCACACCTTGGAGGTTGCCCTGGGATCCTTACCCCTCTCTCCAGAAGCATGTCTCGGAAGTGGGTCACACGCTCCTCCAGGGGCAGCAGGATCTGCGGGGGAGGCGTCTGCGGGTCCTGGTCCCCTTGCTGCACCTTCTCAGGCCTGGGGGCCTCGCAGCCTTCTGTCCTTCAGGGGCACAAGACACAGAGAGTTAACCACATCCCAGGACATCCAGACGGTTTTCACCAGGACTCCTAAACCCTTCTGAGACAACTCTTTAAGAAAGAGACTTTCTGGGTTTGGGTCATCTTACTTAATGTAAGTCCCCCCCCCCCCGATTCCATCCATTTTCCTGAAAACTTTCTAACTTCATTTTTATTTATGGCTGAGCGAAACTCCATTGTGCATATGGACCACATTTTCACTATCCAGGCATCAGCTGATCGTTCCCTAGTCACTGTGAATGAAGCCTCAGTGAACGTGGATGCGCAAGTATGTAAAGACGAATGTAGAATGAAATCTGAAAGGAGGCTCAGTGGGGAAGAGGGAGGAGGAGGATGGGAGAAAGGAAACAAAAAGTACCGCAATGAACCCAAATGTTTTGTGAACTAATAAAAAAGAAAAAGAAATAGACAAACACCTGTAATCCCAGCGATCAATTAAACTAGGAGATTACTGTGAGTTCAAGGCCAGTGGGTTATAAAATGAGAAGCTGTGTCAAAAAAAAAAGGAAAAAGGGAAGAAAGGAAGGAAGAGAGGGAGGAAGGAAGGGAATAAGGAAAGAAGGAAGGAAGGAAGGAAGGAAGGAAGGAAGGAAGAAAGAAAGGAAGAAAGGAAGGAAGAAAGGAAGGAAGGAAGGAAGGAAGGAAGGAAGGAAGGAAGGAAGGAAGGAAGGAAGGAAGGAAGGAAAGAAGGGCATTTGCATTGAGCAATCATTGACTCCCCTCACTAGGAACCAAGGTGTGAATGACAGTTCCCAGGTACAGAGAATATTACCTTGGGATTAAACCCTAAAAGAAAGATGTAGTGACAAAGACAGGATGGGCCCTCCCAGCACAGAGACAGTGCAGAGCAGGACCCCTGGGACCTCGAAGGACTCTGAGTCCCAGCAGAGGGAGCAGCCCCAGCCAAGGCTCCAGGAGGGGACATGGGGTGGGACCCTGAAGGTCATAAAGGGAGGTAGGATCCGCAGAGACCAGGCAGGTTGGGCAGCTCTCCCTTCAGAGCCCCCATGGGTGCTGAGGCCCCTTCCTTTCCTGGATTTTTCCAAAATCAGTACTATTTTCCCATGCCAACTTCTCCTCCCTGAAGTGTGAGAGCAGCATGTGGCCTGTGACACCCCTGCTCTTGAGGGGACAGCAGACCCTGGCCCACAGACACACACAGCTTCACCCTGACCACTGAGTCCATGCTGAGCCTGTTCCCCGGCCTGCACACCCCACTGTCCATGGCCTGACCCACTTCAGCTGTTCAAATGACAGGCAGGGCCGCCCCTCTGCAGTGCCTTGTCTTTGCTTCAGGGTAAGTGAGCCAGAGGTGAAGAGGACCCACAGAGCCAACACCAGGACTACTTACGCCACTGGGGAGCCCTGGAGAACGGCCTCAGAGGCCATGGTGGGTATAAATCAGTTACTGCATTTTGAGCCTCCAGTGCTCTGTGCCGAATAAGGGGTCTTGGCCCACAGGGCAATAATACAGATTATTCCAAACTAACACAAAATATACAAAGGCACAAAAAGGGTCACTCAGCACATGAAGATTTTTATTTATAGCCCAACTGCGAGAGGAGAGCTCACATTCTTTACATCCATGATGATATGAAATTCCGACAAGAGAATGTTTCCAGTCGGTTTGCAGGTGTACCAGACGGCAAAGGTATAATTAGGACTTTTTTGTAATAAATTGTCATTAGCCCAAAATAGAAGTGTGGAAACAAGGCTTGTAATTGTTGTAACTTGAAATAAGATTAATCGGGGCAGCGTGAATGCCTCCACAATCCCGTTATTGCTTAGCCAACAAAATATTTTGTTCAGAGCTGCTGGGCGCTTGCCAGAGAGCTGGCTCTCAGCTCGCCGGGAATGCGTCGAGAGCAGCGCACCGTGGCTGAGCAGAGAGCTCTGATAAGCCGCGGCTGGCTGACCTTCATGCCTGAAAGGAATCCTCTCTGAAAACGTCCTGTCTGATAGCAGCACCAGCTCAACCAAGTGCAGAAGAGGGAAAGGCAACTGGGCACCCACCTGGGCACCTGGCGCTGGTAGTCGCCCAGGTGGGGGAAAAATGTAGGAAGAAACCATGACAAACCCAGCTTCCGACTCTGCTGTGTAGGTTGGGACAGGCTGGTCTTGTCTAACCTCTCACCCATTACAAGCTCCCCAAATCTGGGCCTCACTCCAAGGGACAGCACACTACCTGTCTTCTGCACCCCCTGTTAGGAGGGGAAATGTTAGGGTTCCAAATCCAGCCCTGCAGAGGGGTCTTTCCTCAGTTTCCCCAGTTTGGTCCTTCTTGTATAACTGGTTGCGCCCAAGAGTCACCCACAAACTCAGACACACCTTCCTCCACCCAGATTCCTCAAGGTGAGGCCATCCTAAGGCTAAATTCCTTGTGCTGGCAAAGCCATGGCAACCCTCACCCAGCCACCTGCTGAGGCCTGGAGGACTCAGTTTGCTCTGCAAGCCTCCATGGAAAGAGGTGTAGACTTCAGAGATGAACTCGGCGAGCCCTGGAGGTATGTGCTCCTCAGTGCTCAAGATCCCCTCAGCCTGACAGCATGGCACACACTGTCCTGGACTGGAGGCTTGGCCAAGCCAGGAGCCCCGCCCACCATGGAGTGTGGTCCAGTGGGCCTGGATGGCATCGCATCGTGGTGTGAGTGCGCATGCACCCCCCCACCCCCAAGCCACAGTGCAGCCAAGCGTCAGAGCTGTATTCCCAGGTAGTCAGGTTCAGCCCCGGCTCTCCTTGGTGTTCCTATCACACAATCATTCCAGAAGCTTTTCAGCAAAAGAAGGCCTGCACATTGGCCATGGCCCAGGCGAAGAACATGCGAGAAGAGAGGAGAAGGTTGCCTCAGGTCTGGCATCCATGAGGTCACCACCTTGTGTAGAGAGAAGCTGCTGTCTGGGGAGGTTCAGAGGAGCACTTTTCTATGGCGATGAGGTCTGAGGAGAGGAGCGCTGACCTTCGGCATGAAAGCTCCAGTGTGGACATGTCATATGGGGTTCAAGTTGATTCTGTCTCTCATGGGAGGCTGACTTGTGGTACACACCAGCCAGACTGTGGAAACTGCCTGGATCCCATTTGTAGTAAGATGCAAGGGTCTGACCAGATGGTCATGCCATGCCTTACAGCACCACAGTTCTGTGACGTGATGGTCCTGTGGAGTCCGTCCAGATCAAATAACCCACCAGCCCGCCTCCTGATTTGACAGTTCCTATAAACCAGATAAACTGGCTTGTCTGGTTTTCATCCAGCAGGAAATGCCAAAGGCAGACACCTGTGGCAGGTTCTCGGCCAGGGCCTTGCAGGTGACAGGGAGCACATGCTTGCTGGTGACAGCCAGCCAGCCAGCAGTGGAGTCTCTGTAGCAGAGGTGTCCTCAGCCTGGCTGGCCTCCCCACCATCTGGCCCAGTTTGCAGGTGCCACAGCACCAGCTGATGGCCCTGCCAGTCACCAGCTAGGGCTTCCAAAGGCTATCAGACCCTCGCTTCTGTTGTATTTCATGGCACATCGGTGTCGTCTGTAGGCAAACTGATGGGTGTTGACCACACAGGGACATATGTCAGCCTCCCCAGTGTGCTGCGGCCAGAGTGGGTGGTCAGAATCTCAGGGCCTGAGCCGGGATACAAAGCAACACATGTCAGTTCTTGGTTCCAGTTCCTGGGGGAGAGTTCTCGCAACTACAGGATATCCTGAGTGACAGTAGGGTCTTTGTCTTTCATTGGGAGACCTTCTCCTACCCCAAGCCAAACCAAGGTCTGGGGTTAGGGAAGGACCAGATCCCTTTTATTCTAAGTGTCATGGGGGCGCTGTGGTCTACGAGCAGAGAGGCATCTCAGGGTCATATTGTCCTCATCTTAATGCGCCCATGGCTTCTCTGTTCAGCCAGGTGGCCCTGAGGTGTGGAGTCCAGAGGCAGGTCTCAGTGGTGCCTCCGGAAGCCTCAGGTGGCTGCCACTCTTCTGCTCTGGGCACAGGACTGTGGAGTCTCATCCATGTCAATTCAAGCAAGTTTCAGGTGTTTTCCTGAATGACTTTTTATGCATCTTGAAACCTTCACCATGCCAGGTGGGACTTGCCCTGACAGATGTGACCAGGTGCAGGCGAGGACATGCCACCTGCCCAGAAGGAAGATGCAGACAACCGTGCATGCCACAAGAAGTCCTCCTGGAGGGTGAGTGATGAGGTTCCGTCAGACATTGTGAGGTTAATGGGACTCTGCATGAATGCCCAGCCTTCTGCAGTGTGTGCCCTCTTTGGGTTCTGACTCTGAGGTATGGACACAGCTGTATTTTCAGGGCCATCATCAGACACCGAGCTGTGGAAGGCCACCTAGGGTGCAATAGCGTAACATTCATCCCCCTTGCCTTCCTCTCTTGCTCAACCCAACAGAGCAAAGCAGCCTGGGATGGGGCTGTCCCCCTGGGGTGGAGAGTACAGCTGAGCAGGATGGTCCCAGCTCCTTTCTGTGGTTAGCGTGAGAGATGCAGACCTAGAAACCAGGAGCCTAGGGACTTTGGGGTGTGGTACATAGGACAGACCCTTCTGGACATCGTTGTCCGGCTTCTGTGACCCTTTGTACTCATTCACTTGGCCGGATGGGTCTTGGCTTCTCAAGCCATGGCTTCGTTCCCTGCTGCCTTCCTCCTGTCATCGTAGGGCCAATGTGCTCTGCAGTGCAGGCATATGGCCAGGTCTATGAACCTTACATGTAGCTTCAGACCACGGCCCTAAACAGGAGACATAGGTGTTATGGTTTGATCCAGGTGTCCCCCACAAACAATTGAATGTGTTCTGATAGATCGATCCTCAGCTGATGGCAGTTTGGGTTTTACAACCTCGATGAAGCTGTGTTGTTGGGGGCGGGCTTATGGGGTTATAAGCCAGCTTCCCCTTGCCAGTGTTTGGCACACCTTCCTGCCACTGTTTGCAGTGCTGTGGCAAAGGTGATGTCCACCCCTCTGCTCATGCCATCATCTTCCCTGCCAGGATGGAGTCTCCCCTCAAGTCCGTAAGCCTAATAAACCCATTCCTCCACAAGCCACTTTTGCTTGGGTTGTATCTGCGCAGCAACTAGAAAGCTGACTGCAACCATAGGCTTCTGTGTGTCCTGGTCTCCCATGGATCTGCTGTGGATGTCCCACCCCTTTGTACTCACCTCCCACACCTTTGGGGCATTTCTACACTTTGGTCACAGACTCTTTTCGGGTGACCATTACCAGTACTGGACTTTAGCCTTGGAGCCCAATGAGCAAAGAGTAATGCTTGTTGAATTCAATTTCGTGGTTGATATTTTGCTTGGCGCTTTCTTGGAGACTTTCAACACAAGAGCTGCAGGCCCACTTCCTAAGAGTGGCCTCACCTTGAACTTGAACCCTCCCAGGCCTTGTAGTGCAACCCTGTCATGGTTTGATCCAGGTGTCCCCCACAAACAAATAAATGTGTTCTCATAGATTGATCCTCAGCTGATGGCAATTTGGGAATTAGAACCTCACTAGAACTGTGTTGTTGGGGGTGTGCTTATGGGGGTTCTAAGCCAGCTTCCCCTTGCCAGTGTTTGGCACACCTTCCTGCCGCTGTTTGCAGTGCTGTGGCGGAGGTGATGTCCAGCCCTCTGCTCATGCCATCATTTTCCCTGCCAGAATGGAGTCTCCCCTCGAGTCCGTAAGCCAAATAAACCCATTCCTCCACAAGCTGCTTTTGTTTGGGTTCTTTCTGCGCAGCAACTAGAAAGCTGACTGCAACAAACCCCATCCCAGCAGGCTGGTGGCTGCACACTTTGTGCCACATTAGGACATCTTCCGAATGTGTAAACAATCACTGACGAGCACCAGCAAAGGGATTTACAACATCTGTCCCCGCTCGGCTCTTCCCTGCGCTGCGACGTGCAGAAACCAGAAAGAAATCTCACGACTCGAGCAAGGCTGGATGCCCCAGCAGTGTCACGAGAGCTTTCTGTCATGGATGAGCAGGGACCTCTCCATTCATTGTCATTTGGAAGCAGTAAGAACAGGATTCACCTTGTGAAAGAAGGGACAGAACATGGGGGACCTCTTCTGTCTCACACCCCCTGGACCTCTCTCTGAGCTGCTGTGTTCTCATGAAGGCTCTTCAGTCTCTTTATCAATAAGGTTGAAATTCTAATAGTACTTACCACTTGGGATTTGTTTGTAAAAATGAAATGAAGTGACATCGGAGGTTTGGTTACAATTCTCTGTGAATCAATCCCTCTGAGTAGAGACCATGGCAGTTCTGTCAGAGGTACTGATGTCGGTGATGGTGATGGTGGTGGTGATAGTGATGGTGGTGTCTAGGATGGTAATGGCGATGTTGGTGTTGATGTCAATGATGGTGATGTTGGCGGTGATGGTGGTGATGATGAAGTTCTGTTGTCAACTTGATCGGATTAGGAACTGAGGGATAGACATGCCTCATGGATGTATCTGTCTGTGTGTGTTTCCAGGAAGGACTGATTGGATGAGGTGGTTGTTCCTCCAGAGTGGTGTCTCCTTTGCTGGGGGGTCTGTATAAAAGGAGGCTCCAGGGAAACACTGAACAGTTTCTTTTGTCCAGCTGCCTGTGCTGCTCACTGGCATGTATGTGCATTTTATCTGCTCCCCTACCTATGTGCACCTGTCTGCCATTGGGATGCTGGAACCCTGCCTGCATCCAGCATCATGGACTGACTGAGCAGTTCCCCGGTCTGCTTCCTCTCTAGCCTGCATCCAGCCTAATGGATTGAGTAGCTACTGGGTTCTCTGACACTTAAGTTTATGGACAGAGATTATTGGGCTATCCCATATCTTGTAAATTAATCCAATACATCTCCTTTTGAGTACATTTTCATTTGTTATTGGTTCTATTCCTGTAGAGAACCCGGGCTGATATGATGATGGTGGTGGTGATAAAGATGTGGACGATCATTCTTTGTCCTCCTTTGATCTCTTCTACTTTCTGACCATCCACACAAGCTCTTCCCAGGCTGGGCTCCAGCACCTGTTTATCTGGGGAACATATCACCTTTTATTTGATTTACTAGATAGGTAAAATTATTCTGTCTTCCAGCAAAGCTGGCTGGGAATTTATCATCAAAATACCAGCAGCCTGTAACTCTGGTTAGACACAATAAAGAATTCTGCAGGAATCAAAGTTTCTGTGAATCTTTTTGCCTTATGGGGCCTCAGACATCCTATGGTGCCAGGTAACAAATGATCTTCAGATGCGGCACACTCAGAGCACCTCTGTTGTCTGGCGTTTAGCCCCCACACTGTGCGGTGCAGGGGTGTGCTTCTGGCGCCTGTACAGCAGGCTGGATAATCAATCAAGGGCTCTTGGGTCCCTGGGCAGGACCAGAGCAGGGGGTACTGGCTTTGCTCACACTGCACTGCTCAGCTGGAGGAATTCAAAGCCCAGCTGTCATCAGAGCTGATGCCTCCCTGGAATGGTACATGGCCATGGGTAGTGGGGGGAGGGGTGGACAAGGCTCTGAGAAGGGATCTTACAAGGAGCCTGGAAGCAAGGTTTGGGCAGCTGCTCCTCTGCCCCGACTCAGAGGAAGCTGCACACTGTACAGAGAGACAGGCTGAGAGAGGAGCAGGAAAGGGAAAAGCTGTCTCTGGCAGCCTGTCCCCTGGCCTCAAGTTCTCTGTTTGCTGACCCTGTTTAACCACTTAATGACCACCCACCAGCTTCCCATGCCTCCCTGCACTGCTCTTCTGAACACTTTCATTTTACAGGCCTCACACACGGTTCCCTGTTGGATGGTCTCCTGGCCCGAATAACACTTGCAAGGTGCCTTGTTGGGCTTCACAAAACCCTTCACCACTCTGGCCCAGGCTAGGGAGAGCCCCCATGGCTGAGCAGCTGCCCAGTTCATCATGCTTTTAGGGTGATCACGTATGGCCATGGGGTTTAGGAGCAGTTCCCCAAGTTTATGAACTCTGATTTTGGGTCCTGTTATCAACGTATTGATAAAAATGAACTCAAAATGATAAATCATGAATTATTAATTTTATTTAGGGAGAAATCACAAATTGTGAAGTTTATTTAAGGAAAACTGGGATCTAGGAAATGGCTAGAGCAGAGTTATAAGCAGGTGGAAAGAAACACAGACTCATGTGGAAAACACTGCTGAGTTCAGAGGTTCGTTTAAGAGAAATTGAGGTTTTTAAGGAAAGACTAGTGTAGAGCCACAAGCACGTGGAGGAATTCAGGAGTTGTGTAGGAGACTTGGAAGAACACCCCCCCCCCCAGGGATGGAAGTTCAGAGGGTGAACAGTGGGGCTCGAGGAAGAACAGCAGAGGGAAGATATCAAAGCAAAGACCAAGAAACTCAGGTGAGAAGTGAGAAGCAGAGCTACACCCATGCTTAGCCCGGGTTTGGAGAAGTTACAGGTAAGAAGCCTAGAGTTAGAGAAAGCACCACGTGGTGGATCTGGAACGTAAGGAAAATATGCACGTGGTGGATTCAGAGACCAGAGGAAAACCATGCATGGAATTCAAGTGAGAAGCTACCCCGAGGTCTAAAACAGAGGCAGGCAGAGAATCACTCAGACTATGGTCTCAGCACTATGATCTCCCTGGGAGGGGTTGGCGCAAAGCCAGACTCATGTGTGTCCAAGAAGCACGGGGTAAGGCCAGGAGAATCCCCCAGACAGAGCCAAAGGAAGCCTTTCTAGTCAAAGGAAAATATTCTTTCATCAGATTCAGGTATTCAAGGGAAGACCCAATTGGTGTGTAGATTTGAAGGGCAGACCCCAGGGCCAGCCCACCGGGCCATCTAGCTAGCTAGGGCAGCTAGACTGTGGACAGCAGGGGGCACTGTAGGTAGGTCTCAGTCAGACACTGGTGAGTTCCATTCATGCCAAGGAGAGAAGGCTTTGGTTCTCTATGGTTCTGTTTCTAATTGAAACTGCACAAAAGAATCTAGCTTCCTTCTGGTTCTCTCACACTTCCAGTACTTGCTGTCCTCGTGGAAGCCATTTACATGCACCCCACCAGGCTAGGTGGAGGGGATGACATAGTGACTGGACCATGGATGGAGTCACAGCTGTAGCTGAGCTCGCTCCCAAGCATGCTGATGGCCGATGAGTCCAGCTCCGCTGGAGGTGATGACACACCTGCTGATAGGTGGTTTGCTGCTCACAGCATGTGGCCCCTTCAGGTTCTGGGTAGAATCCCAGTGAGCCCAGAGCTCTGACTTGCAGGATCCCTGGAAGCAGGTAAAGCTTAGTGCACCTCTTCACGGGTGGCTTTGCTGGGTGCAGTGTCCCTCCTGTCCTGCTCCGGTTCTTGGCTAGACCAAGTCTGGAAAGGTTCTGCAGCAGCTCGAGGTTCAATTCTAACCACTGGCAGAACATGTTCTGAAGTCTAACCCTGAAGTTCCTCATTTGAGAACTCACAAAGGTGAATCCAGGGGACTAATGTCTATTGGTACCCCCCACCTGTAAGAAAACTCTCCAGGCCTGCCTTCCAGGGGTCGCTGGCACCCAGCCTTCTGGAGGGCTTCAAGAGGCACGTGGGAACATGGAAGACCTCAAGGAGAGCTGGCATGGGGAATGGGGGGGGGCATGGGACAGGGCTGATCAATCACTTCACAAACAGCACTAAAACCACAAGCCTCACCCTCCTGCATCCACAAGTTGCTCCCAGGGTTCATTGGCGGAAAGGTAGGAGAAAAGAAAGCAGCCCCAGGCACAAGCATTCCAGGATACAGGGCTCTAAGCAGGGCAAGACTTAACATGAAAACAGCCTCATGTGCTGTGAAGAGCAAAGCCAGGGCTACCAGCTTTTAGCCTCCTCAGATCTGCAAGCAGAAGCAAAAAGAACAACAAGAAAAAGCCTCAGACGACTCCAACACTGAGCTTGAGTGTGAGCAGGCATAGTCAGTCCACAGCCCACAGATCACAGCCACTGTCCAAGGAGCTGGAGGTGGGTGAGGTCAATACACCCTTGGGCCCTGAGCACCAGCAAGGCTACACACTATGTTGAGCAAAACCCCAGCCTCACTCTGGCCCTCCATGGAGCTGCAGCTGAGGCAGGGGTCTTGCAGGAGGAGCCCAGGGGATGCAGGAGGGTGAAGGGTGGGTGGCAGGGCTATGAACGCTTCCTTCCAGGGTAAAACCTGCACTGAAGAGAAACTGGATGCATGCAACTTAAATTAGACCTTGCCAACTGCAACACACCAACAGACTCAGAGTGTCTAGGATTGTTGTCCTATGAAGTTAAAGAATTAATTTCATAGACCAGAGGGTAGGATTTAGAGAGAGACTTTACTGGATTAAGAGGAGGAGAGGAGACAGTACAGAGAGCTCCCGCCATGAGTGAGGATCTGCACGTGTGGGAATGCCCCTCCCACTGTTGCCATGGGCTGCAGAGACCGGGCTGACCAGAACCAGGGGTCCATCGTGCTGACCAGCCAAGTGAGAGGACCTGTTTCAGGTGAGCCAGAGAGACAGCGATTGGTCTGGCTCTGACCAATCACAGTTTCGGGATTAGAGATCTCCCACTTTAGGGAGGGGCTCAGGTTGTCTTTTAGGAAAACAGGTTAAGTCCAAGGACACTGCTGCTCCCTTCTTTCAGAGTTCCAGTCACCCTAAGCTGTCACAGAAGCACACCTCAAGGAAGCACACCTGAGTGAGCCTGGCCACACGGTAACACCTCAAGGCCTGCCCAGGACACACTTCCTCCAGCAAGGAGCTTTCTTAAAGGTCTCACAACCTTCCCTCAGGACCCCTGCTCAGTGCCTGTCCTGACCTCACAGCCAGCCCCTCAGGACCTTTGCTCATGGTCTCTCCTGACCTCACAGCCAGCTTCTTCTCCGCCTGCCTCTTTAAGGGAGGCCCTGACTTTGTCTCTGGAATCCTCTGCACTTGCCTGTTCCTCTTCCAAGTCTTTATGACAGTCCAACACCCAGACAGAGTGGGATCTGTCGTATGTATCCCTGATTCATGGGAGAGGAGAGGAAAAAACTCACATTGCTACAGTTCCTCTGAGGGGGTTGGAGTGGATGCAGCTGTTGATAACCAGTCTTGAGGAGAAAATGGTGAGGTGTCCTCCCCAGCCTTACAGTGTCTTTCTGTGCTCCTGTGGTGACATGCATGGGGTCCAGGAAGACCATAATTACATAACAAACAGAATGCTGAAGGCAGATAGGCCTCTGGAAAGGAAGCAATGCACCAGACAGCCCCCCTCCACTCCAGGGAGCACTGGGGTGCCAGCTTGGCCTCTTTCAATTCACACTCCTCAGGCACACCTCCACAAGCTCCCTGATCACTGAAAAAAAAGTATTTCAGCTTCAAAATGCTGTGGCAATTTCAGTCAGCAGAGCCACCATTTCCAGGGAGCTGATGTACCTGGGTGAGAAACACCAATGGAGCTTCCTCTCAGCATAGATTGCACCCTAGTCCTTCGTGCTCTGCTCGATGCCCGGGGGACAGAAGAGCTTCTGAGGATGGGGAGTGCCCCAGTCCCCATCTAAAAGGGAGACAAACTAGAACTGAGGAGCGAAGCTGGCTGCTGAGGAGCAAGGCCGACACTCACGCTCCTGGCAGCCGCACCTGCGCCTTCGTGTGTGCCCAGAGCTGCGTGTAGCAGTGAGAGACCTTTGTTCGTAGCATCACAGGTGATCAGGGGGAGGAAAGCTGGTCATCCAGCCATTCATCCATCCATTTTGCCTTCCCCCAGTCTGGACGCTTCATAGGAAAGCAAAGCCACCCTCCACAGTCAGCTGGCAGACGTGAGTCCCACATTGGCCATCATCCTACCAGGATGATGGGGGATTTGAAGGACCCATCCTGAACCACAGGTGGGCTCTGTAACTGGGCACTGCACACAGCCGGACGACCAGTTGGGTGAAGCCCTAACGGTGAAGAAATGGCCTCCTCTCATTTCAGGTGGGAAGGGACTTGAAAGCCATGGACCTATATATGCAGGGGCTGGATTCCAGAAACCAAAATGGCCCAAGGTTCCCCAGCAAACACAGCCCCCGGGATCCTGAATGGAGAGGGCACAGCCCCCAGGATCCTGAATGGACAGGGCAAGCACAGCCCCCGGGATCCTGAAGGGACAGGACGAGTAGGCCTTCATTGGCCAAGACCCTGCACCAGGCCTTCTCTTCATAAAAGGGAGGATTGAGTTGACACAGACACCAGAGCTTCATCTCCAAGCTCCAAGAATACCTGCCCAGCCCCTGTCCAGCCCCTGCTCATCCCCTGCCACCCCCTGCCCAGCCCATGCCCAGGCCCTGCTCAGCACCCTGCCCAGCTCCTGCTCAGGCCCTGCTCAGCCCCTGCTCAGGCCCTGCCCAGCTCCTGCCCATCCCCTGCCCAGCCCCTGCTCAGCCCCCTGCCCAGCCTCTGCTCATCCCTGCCCAGCTCCTGCCCAGGCCCAGCTCAGCCCCTGCACAGCCCCTGGTCACTGTGAGTGAAGATGCTGACGGTTGGAATGCTAAGTGCTCACTATACAGTAGATTCAAGAGCTGGGGAGATGGCTCAGCGGATCACGCACTTGCCTTGCAAGCGTGAGGACCTCAGCTCTAGCCCCAGAATCACATGCTAATGCAGGGCTTGGGGGCCTGTGCCTGGAACCTGGTTCTGAGGAGACAAGACAGGTGGATCCCCGAATGTGTCAACCACGAATGTAGCCTAATTGCTGAGCTCATGGCCAATAAGAGCCCCTGTCTCAAAAGGAGGTGGACAGTGCTCCCGAGGATGATACCTGGGGTGGTCTTCTAGTCTCCACAGTACACACAAAGACACACACACACACACACACACACACACACACACACACACACATTTGTTTTTGGAGGTAGGGTCTCACGGGAGCCCAGGCTGACCTGGAATTCACTCTGTATTCTCAGGCTTGCTTCGAACTCACCTCAATCCTCCCACCTCTGCTGGAATTAAAGGCGTGTGCCATCACACCCAGTTGATATCACACAAATACATGTGCACGTGCAACCCCTCCACATACATGTGAGCAGGTAGAAGTAAGTGAGGCAGAAGGTGGGCCAAAAAAGGTATTAAACACACAATCCTATTAGAAGAAGTTGATACATAACCTTAAATGATGGAGGGTCCAAGCAGCAGCCCCAAACCCAAGCTGTCGCCTGAGGAAGCCCAGCTGAGACAGTTAGGGGTGACTGCTCCCCAGTAAAAAGCAGGAAAGGAATGATCTTGGGGTTGTCCTTCAAGTCTCCCCTTTGCTAGAGATCAGAGAAGGATCTTGCTTCTTATCTCTTGCCTAACCGGTTTTTCCAAATCCAGTCCTGGCATTGTGGTTGGTCAAATTAAGACCCCAGAACTTGGCATCATGGACCCATCAGCTGTCTCTCTGTCTCACTTGAGCCAAAAGGTAAGAACACCAGGAGAGGACTCTCCCTCATTTTTGACTGGCCAGCTGAGATTCCTGAGCCTCCAGGCTCGGGTGAGGGAAGACCCCCTTATCCCACATGGACTCTGTACCCCTCCTGCCCCCTCCAAGGCAGGAGCTCTTTGGACTTCTTTCTTCCTTCTATAACTCTCTCGTCATGTTTCTTGCAGGCCCACCCTTGGCCTCCGGGGCCACCTGGGTGCTCCTAGTTCCCCTTCCTTGGTCCACAGACTCTCTTCCCTTTCCTGACTCCTGAATAAAAATAATCATCTAATAATTATCCTTTTCAGTCTCGTTTTTATTTAATTCTTTAAGTAAAGCAGACAAGAATTCAGAGTTCCTTCTTGAAGAACCCTTTCCTAAGCCCCATCGGTATGTCACTACCATTCCCGATTCCAGACGTCTCTCCATTTTCATCAAGAGCTATGGGAACTGGACGAGAAGTCTGTCTGTCCCCACCCATAAGGAAACAGCTCCTTCTGTGTCCAGGCTCACCATGTAAGGCTGAGATACACGGCTCCCTTGATTAATGCTCCCCATTTCAGAAATACGTGTTTCATCACCATTTTCGCAAAGAAAATAAATTCTAGAGGCTTTTCATGTTTTAGCCTACAATGACAAATCGAACCCCCTTGACAAATGACCGCTTCTGCACACGATCTTCTCATAGACAGATGTCGGTGACGAGATGAAGGCCTCTGTGTGTGACTCCCTAGTGACACCTGGCAGGGGCTCAGCACAGCTCATGAAGCCACAGGTTTCTATACTAATTGATCACCTGAAAGAATGAATTAAGTACAAAGAACTACTTAACGGTAAGTGGAGGCAAATGGTTGGTTTATCAGCATGCATGTCTAAGTCCACAAAGATGCAACACGCTCTCCTGCCTCCCAGGTCCCGGAGGAGCCAGACAGGACTCACTGTGATACTGGAGTGGAAGTCCCTGCCTATCTACCCTGGGACAAATTAAGGGTGTGATTTTTTCCAGCAGTCTTAATTGGAGTCAATTAGAGCACTGTCTTGCAGCATTTGAAAACAGCACCCACTCTCTCAACAGTTGATACAGAAATCACCCGGGGTGGGTGGAGGAGAGGCTCAGTTCACACTCATAATCACCAGCTTCCTGCTGCACAGGCTTACCCACCTTTGCTCGGAGATGGCCCCCTCTGGCTGTCGGGACTCTCCTTCTGCCCCTCCACAGCTGACTGGACCCAGGGTTGGGCTTCAGTTCATGACCATCTCAGGATGGCAGCCTCTGGACTTGGCTTTGTGGTTGCAGGACCAGGAGTGACCACCCACTCGTGTTTGCCTTGGATGAGGGTACTTCTCTTTTGTTCTGAAGGGGCCTGCCCTCCCTCTGTCATACCCCAGGGTGGGTCACAGCCACACAACTCCCAGGTGGGTATCTCAGGGACTTCTTGTGGGAGCTCTCTCCTCACAGTAGCCTGAAATCCCTTGATGTCCCAGCCTGTGCAGAGGAGAGGCTTTGGGCACCTTGGTTTTGTGGTCATAGAGGGGGATTTGGAAAAACGACAGAAAGCTGATTCTTTCTCGTTCCAGCTGCTCGGGGCTTCGGGAAGAGCTGAGGATGAACTCGAGAAAGCACCTGTATTAGTGACAAAACACCCGAGAAAAACAACTTAAAGATGAAAGCTTGCTCGTGCTCACTGTACAGACCACCGTGGCAAGGATGGTAGGAACACCGGGTGGTTGCTCACATGACACTGGCAGTCAGGAAGCAGAGAGGCGAATGACGGTGAGCCGCTTTCTTTCTCCTTTTGATTCAGTGTGGGATGCCAGCCCACAGGCCAGTGCCACACACACTCAGGGTGTGTCTCGCTTTACCAGGTAGACCTTTCTGGTAATGCCAAGAGACTCACCCAGAGGAATGTCTCTTGGGTGATTCTAGATAACAAGGTAGCAATGAAGGCCTGACCTTCCCAGTCTGTGGTCAGAGGTGATGCTTGCAAAGCCATCGATTTCATCCCCAAGGTTTACAAGGACCATCTAACCCACATCCCAAGCCAAGAGATTTCCTCCTTCCTCCTAGAAGTCATCTAGACCAACCGCCGTGAAAGCATGTTTTCAGAGACTGTGCCAGTGATAAGCAGAGTAGAGGACGTTCCCTCGCATACCATCACCTCAGCTGGAATCTCCCATCTGCACGGGCCAAGGGCCAGAAACCACACAGCCTCCTGGCAATTTCTTCCCTAAAAATGGTTCGGCCTGCTTTCACTCTGGTTTTTAAACCAGATAATATATTTTGGCCAAGTCCCTAAAGTAATTCAATTTGAACTTGAAATAAAGTCCCAACTCTCTAAAATAGCACACTCAAAAAAAGCAAGTCAAGTCCAAACTACAAAGATACGTATCCCTCAGAACTAGAAGCTGGCAGGACCTCCAGACACTTCACAGAAAGGGGATGGGCAGTAATTAATCAATTTTATGGTCCCAGGAAAGATGGATCGGCTCATGTCGTGAGCACATTCTAATAAATAGTAAATAACATGCTTTCGGAAATGGCACTTTTGCCAGGTCATTTAAAATACTTCGGTATTTTGAAAGCTTGTCACCATGACATGTTTCTCCTACGAGGAGATTTTAGGGAAAGTATCAATTGAATTCCATCTGTGTATGAATGCCCCCAAATGCATCCAACTGTGCCAGAGCTCACAGGAAGTGCTCAGTCCCTAGATCTCTCATCATGACACATTAGCCAGTGGTCACCCATTGTCATGGCACACTGGCCCTGTGGTCATCCATTGCAGGAGGGCACTCAGTGATTTTGTTGAGAGTAATTTTTATTATTAACGCTAAAAGGGAAGGTCAGAATGGAATGACTTTGGGGGTGCTCTGTGGAGGCTCCCTGCTATACATACCAAATTCTACATCAAATCCATACAGTTCCTGGAAGTGTGAGAAACCCTTGGCTTACGAAGACAGCCTTCCCAAGGATGCTCCACGTGCCCAGTCCATTGGTCCCCACCAGCCTGGGCCAGGAGTACTGAACCAAGTGGCGCTGAGGGGGGCTGCAGAAAATGAGCTTTGAATAAACTGCACTAGGGTGAAGCTCCGAGCCGGGGGCCAGGCTTCTGCACACACCAGACATGCACTGAGGGTGTGGATGCCCTCCGCTGCAGAAACTGGGGCAGCTCCGCTTCTAACATCTGGGCTCCTTTCAAAGCCTGTTTTCAATTCCGGAAGTCATTCAGATGATTAAAACCAAAATTAATGTTTTGCTGCTGTTTAAATGCCAACTGTTCAGAATTGCAGTCACTCCCTTGGGATACCGGGTGATGAAGGAGACACGATGGCTGATTCGGGTCCAGCAAGCCTCTCCTCCTACAGGACTGCATTTCTATCCCCCACACAGCAGGGAGTCCCACCTGCTTCCCTTACTGGGCACACATGCACACAGACCAGCAGGGCCAGCTCAGCTGATGCCCACAGCTTGGACGGAGAAGTCAACCACACTATGCTTCCATCCACTACAGGAGGCCCCATCATTTGGAGACCTGTGACTCCAAAGAGACCTTCCAAAGAGAAGATTGGGGCATCCCAGGCCACATAGAGCCTGGTCCCTAGCTCCAGACCGCTATGTGCAAGGCAGCAGGAGCCTGAGGACAAAGTATAGCCTTCCTCAAATTATTCTGGAGTGTCCCATGGGTTTCTGCTCAGCTCTGAGTGTAACAGGTTAGAGTAACTAGGACCTCCAAAGGCTCCACTCATCACACGCCTGACCCTTGAGTGGGAGGAGTCTCTTACTAGAGTTCAAACCTAATCCTGAAACTGATTGGTCAAGGATCAGCCAACAAGCTGTCTCTCTGCTCACCTGAGCCAGGGAATATAGTCACTGGAACATGAAATTCCTTCTCTCTCTCTCTCCCACATGGCCACCAGCAGAAGTGCATCTGAACCTCCAGGACTTGGGTAAGCCAGAGCTGTGGTGAGGGGGGCTCAGGTTCCTTCTCACATGAACACTTTATATCTTTTCCTCTTTTTCTTGTTTGGCTGGCCAGCACAGATTTTATAGATTTGTGGCTAAAATCTCTCCCACGTGTTCTCTCCACACTGGTGGCTGGAGATCTCTGTAACTTCCCATTTTTCCTTTAAATAAAGTCTCCCACTATACCTAATCCTCTGGTGGTCTATAATTTGAATCCTTTAATTTTATAGACAAGGATCTGGGACTCCTTAAGTGCTGAGGTGCACTGGAAGTAGCTGGGAACCCCAACCTTCTGGGAACCCCAGATCCCCTCTCACATGAGCTCACTCAGCTCTCATTGTCACTTAACTGATAGAAATCATCAGAGACAAGAGTCCAGCCTGAACCCCAGCTTGAAGGGCCTCCCTCCCTGGCCCCCGTCTCTCCATCTCGCTTTCATCTGCTAAACCACCTTAGGGTCAAGAACCAGGAAATGAACACGAGAACTGGTTCTGAGACAGGATTTCATTTCTGTTACGTTATGTGTGTCAAGTGTTACTCCTTCTCTGAGGTAGCTTTTAAAGAAATAAAATGCTCGCATTGCCAACATACTTGACCAGTGCCTCTGGGTTTCTACCCCAAGACTGGGGATGTCTGGGAGAGGCTGATACGGGAGCCAGTTGCACAAATGGGTATGCCTTCTGGACCCAGGCATGGCCCGGGTTCCCATCCATCCATGTTTCAGCTACCAAGATCAGGAAACAGCCCAATAAGTGTACCTACCTGTCTGATCGACCTTCTAGATTGACCCTTGCCTTTCTCTGCCAAAGAAGGTGTCAGTAGCCATATCTTGAGGACTCAGGCCCCTCTGTTCCCCTGTATGTGCAGCTCAGTCCATAAAGAGGACAGCCCAGTGGCCTCGTAAGAGACACTAAGAGGGCAAGCATCCTCTTCCAGAGAGGAAAGATGGGTTCCCCACCCTCTATGTTCAGCCACCACAGCCCTGTGACAACATGGCAGCTGGTGCAGGACGGCCCACCGCTCAGCTGTCCAGTGCCAGGTGCATTTCTTCAGACACGTCTCCTGTAGCTGCCGCCTCCTCCTGCCCCGGGCTGTTCCATCTCCTTCCAGCTGAACAGTGACCACGGCTGCCCAAAGTCACAGGGCAAGCAAGACACAGAGCCGCCCACCCCAAACACAGTCTCTTCCCCTGGCTGCCTTGGGCAACGGACCACCCTGGTCACTCTTACAGGACTCTGTGGGGTCAGGGGAACAACCCTGTCCCCAGTGCTTATGTGCCCCGAGAAGATGCCAAGAAAGAACCCACGTCCTTATGCCATCAGCTTGGTGGGTGAACTAGTTCTTCGATCAAAGTACGGATGGTCAATTTCCAACCCACCCGATTATCCATTAAATAAAGACACAGTAGGAAAGGCCAGCGCAACCTACCTGTTTCTCTTGGTCTTCACGCTTTGATCCTCACTGCCATCTTCTGAACCGGATCCCTCACTGCTGTCGGCTGAAAGAGAAAAAGAGATTATCACACCGAAGGAAGGAAGGAGGGAGGCAGCTGGCAGCTGCGGTGTCTATCCTGTGGCCCCTCCTTTGGTGACATCTGCTTTCTCGGTGCACACTCCTTGTGTTCCAGAAGAAAAGAACCTGACTGCTGATCCCAAAGAGCTGGCAGCCAGGTCCTCGGGAGACGAGAGGAGCCAGTCCTGCCCTTAGGAGCAGCCCTCTCCCCCAGGCTGGCCTGAGCTCTCCCGCCATGCTGCCCCTCTGCCCCGATGGGCCAGCAGCAGAAGTAGTTGACTCTCAGCCTTCTGGAGCCCATGGCCTTCCTCTGTCCACTGCCACAGTGCTGAATTCTTCCTGGAGACCGTGTGAGTTTCACCAGGCACTGCTTCCAAAAGCCAAACGTAGGAAAATGCCTTGCTATTTCTACCATGAAGGGAGCTGCCCTGGGAGCGTTCGTGAGCTGACAGAAAATGAAAGAATTAGAGTTGCCTCTCTGTCTCCAAGAGAGAAAGCGCAAGGAGCTGGAGAAGGTTCTAGAGCCTTGTCGGTTCTAACCTGATGTGTGCGCCATAATCTCAGCGCCCTAGGCTTCTGTGTCTTTGTCCCATGCAGCGTCCACTGCCTCCTTCAGCTCCTCACAGGGCTGCTGGTGGAGAAGTGCTGAGGTGAGCTGGGAAGAGCGTGTCCTCAGGTCCTCATCCTGCCACCTGTGGCCCACCCTCCCCATGGCTGCTGTGGCCCACTGCCTCTTTCTTCCTGGGAGGCTCAGAACCCACCAGGACAAGTGCCATGTGACAACTCAGGGGAAGAGAGCAGTGTGTCTTTCTTCCCCTTCCCTTCCCCTTCCTTCCCCTTCCTTCCTTCCTTCCTTCTGTAACTGGGTACTTATAGTTTCCAGCTAGTCCCAACACACCTTAAAACTTAAGTGTACCCAGATTCTTGTCATATATTTAACGAACTAAAATTATGGACCACCAGATGATAAGATGTAGTGGGAGACTCTATTTAAGAGGAGGAGAGTCGACACAAAGACCCCTAAACTCACAACCTTAAAGCAGCCTTAATACTCATCCACCACGACTCAGGGAACTGAGCGGAAGAGGGGGTGGAAAGATTGTGAGAGCCGTGGTGGGGGAGACTATCCAGAGGCATGGCACCCTTCAGTATCAATACACTTGGGCCAGGAGGACCGGGCTAAGTACTAGGCTATCCAGGGTCCCCTGCCACAAGGACTAATCCAGACGGCCCATGGAGGAGGATATCCAGCTGATTGGGGATGGGGAGGGGGGCATTGGGGAATTGGGGATAACAACTCATTGTTTGCCCACTGAATAATGTAACTCATTATGGACAATAAATATATATTTAAGAAAAAAAATAAAAAGAAAAAAAGAAGTACAGAGGCCACTAAGACCTCAACAATAAAGCAGCCATAATAATCACCCAGCTGACTGGGGACAGAGAAGAGGGAAATTGGGGAATTGGGGACAACAACACATTATTTGCTCATTAAGTATACCTAATTATGGATAATAAATTTTAAAAAATAAAAAAAAGAGGAGGAGAGGAGAAGCTACAGAGACCTCTCACCTGAAGTGAGGAGAGAGCAGATGGGGGAGGAGCTATGCACATGGCTATGAACCCAGGGGGCTGCGCTGACCAGCCAAGTAAGAGAGAGAAGGATAAATATAAGAGGGCTCCCATCATGGGAACGGAAGTGTCATGTGGGAAAAGAAAGCACCCCAGCCCCTCACCACAGGGTTGCGGTGAGGGGGGGCCTCACCTAAACCTGGAGACTTAGATGTCTCCCTGACAGCCACCATGAGGGAAAAAGGAAAGATCCCTTTCAGGTGAGTATCGATCTTTCTGGCTCAAGTGAGCCAGAGAGACTGTGATTGGCCTGCCTTTGACCAATCAAAGTTCTAGGACTAGGTTTGAGTTCTAGTAAGAGACACCTCCCACTCTAGGAAGGGGGTCAAGTACTGTAACATAAGCCCAAGGACACTCCTGGCTACCTTTGGGGTCCCAGTCATCCTAACCTGTCACAAAAGGAGGACACTCACCATCCTCCCCTGGGACTCTGCGTGTGTTTGCACTAGACACACACACCTGCACATACACGCACATAAACCACACACACACACACACACACACACACACAGCAATACGACACAAACACATATATACCAAAATAAGTAAATAAATAAATAAATAAAAACTTTTGGGGATGGGGAGATTGCTCAGTGGTTAAAGGCGCTTGCAAAGCCTGCTGGTTGGGTTCGATTCCCCACGACTCACGTCAAGCCACATGCAGTGACACTTGCAACTGGAGTTTGTTTGCACATCAGGAAAACCTGGTGTGCCCTACTCCTTCCCTCTTCCAGCAAATAAATCACAATATACTAAAACATATATAAACAAACTTTTGGTCATCAAAACAAAAAAAAATCCACCAATGGAGTGAAGCCTGCTCATCTAGGAGGGAGACAGTGCAGATGATGCGCCTGATACAGCGCTAACATCCGGAGAACACACAAACCTCCTGCCCTCAACGTGGCATTGGCTGACCCAGCTAACAGGTGAGAACTGACTTGGACAGCCATTTCTCTAAGAGGAATGTATGATGGCCCAGAAGCATATGAAACAAGGCTCAGCTTTATCATTGCTTAAAGAAAAGTGCCTCACAACCTGTCATGGTTTGATCCGGGTGTCCCCCACAAATGAATGGGTTCTGATTGTTTGATCCTCAGCTGATGACAGTTTTGGAATTAGAACCTTATTGGAGGTGTGTGGTTGGGGCGGGCTGATGGGGGCTGTCATGGTTTGATCCAGGTGTCCCCCGCAAACAACTGAATGTGTTCTGATAGATCGATCCTCAGCTGATGGCAGTTTGGGTTTTACAACCTCGATGAAGCTGTGTTGTCGGGGGCGGGCTTATGGGGTTTATAAGCCAGCTTCCCCTTGCCAGTGTTTGGCACACCTTCCTGCCGTTGTTTGCAGTGCTGTGGCAGAGGTGATGTCCAGCCCTCTGCTCATGCCATCCTTTTCCCTGCCAGGATGGAGTCTCCCCTCGAGTCCGTAAGCCAAATAAACCCATTCCTCCACAAGCCGCTTTTGTTTGGGTTCTTCTGCGCAGCAACTAGAAAGCTGACCGCAACACAACCCATTCAACTTCACAGCGAAGGGGGTGAAGGAGGTCCCCACACAACAGCACCAGAAAAGAAAGACGCCGGGAGGGCGATGGTTTGGGTCGTGCCAGAGAAGATAGGCAACAGTGCAGGCACTGTGGAAAACAGCTTAGCGATCGCTCAAAAACTGAAGAGTTACTGGATAGACCAGCAATTTTAAAATCCATGACCAAAGCCTTCTTTCTCAGTCACAGTGACCCAAAACTAAACAACTCACCTCGCGTGTCCATCATGATGTGACTAAATGAACAAAGTGCAGAGCACACCTGACAGGTCGCCACGCTACAGGCCACAGTATGAATCAACTCTCAAGACTCTACGTGATGTGACATAGGCAAGATTCAGAAGGACGGGCTGGAGAGATGGCCCAGCGGTTAAGGCACTTGCCTCCAGTGCCTAAGGCCCCTGGTTCAATTCCCCAGGACCCACATAGGCCAGACCCACAAGGTGGCCCTGGTTCTCTCTATCTATCTATCTCTCTCTGTATCTCTTTGCTTGAAAATGAATAAATAAAATATTTTTTAAAAAAAAGATTCAGAAGGACAAGCAGACATGCGGAGCGATGTCTCTGTCCAGAGACGGGAGGCGAAGAGAGGTTGTAGGGAGCCACAGGGGAGGAGAGCGGAGGAGCTCACTGCTGAATCCTTACAGACCTTCTGTTTGGGGAAATGAAAAAGCATCAGGAGGAGACAGGCAGAGATGGTTCTAGAACACCCCAGACTTCTACACTCACAAAGTGGCTAAATGGTAAACTTCAGGTTATGTATATTTTACCACAGTAAGAAAAAAAAACAAGAACAAATTTTTTTATGAAAAAAAAAACCTAGGAAAAAACTATTCGGAGGATATTGTAGCCAACACACACGGATACCTTTGCAGGAATCTGTGAAACTCAGCAAGAAAGACAACTACTGAGGTGTCACAGGAACACAAAACACACCCTGAAAGCTACTCCCCTCACTCAAAATTGAAGAGATGTCAACCGGAACAAAGGCTGGTTTCAGAATTAAGCGCCGGTGATCTTCGGTGCTAATGCCAAGTACATCAGAGGGATGTGAACTGATTGTTCCCTCAGAGGGAGATTGTACAGTATTTGTCAGAAATGCAAGATTCATGCACCTTTGGATACAGCAATTTCAATACTATTGAATTACACAATAGAAGTACTTGTGAAATGGAGATATAAATTGGTATAAGCACACACTTGGAGTTTATGAGGTTTATTAGCCAACATAAAGTCCCAGCATCTCTGAGCTAATGCATGCCATGGTGGGCATGACCAGGGGTGTCTTGAAGCAGCTGTGAGGACTCTAGCAAGCCTGGCTCTATTCACAGTTCCTCTTGGAAGGAGAGGGCATTAGGAGGTGTGTGTAGACCCTCAGGAGGCCCTGAGATTGTGCTGGAGGTAAGGAACTGACCAGGACAGATTCTCTGTTGGAGCAGCTGGGTGAAAATTGCCCAGAGGGGGCTGGAGAGATTGCTCAGTGGTTAAGGCATTTGCCTCCAGTGCTGAAGGCCCCTGGTTCAATTCCCCAGGACCCACATAAGCCAGCCCCACAAGGTGGTGGCCTTGGTGTTCTCTCTCTCTCTCTCTCTCTCTCTCTCTCTGCTTGAAAAATGAATAAATAAAATATTTAAAAAAAGAAAGTTGCCAAGAGGACATCGTGCCAACACAGCTGCCTTTGAGTTGTCCATTCATTGGGTCACCAAGCTGGACTCAAGTCCTGTCTTTTGTCCATTGCTATGTCTCTGTTGGGAGAAAAGAGATGAGCTTTGTCCAGGAAAAGTCTCAATACACAGGTCAACCACTTACAAATTGTCGGTATTCTGTTTAACCTCTGTGTGAATGGAAAATGAGAATGACAGTCACACAGACATGCTTCTTAGGGACACCTAGACTTCTTGAGGGATACAGAAGAGTGACTCTGTCCCAAGACTCTGTCCCTGGGAACCAGATATAGAGAGGGGCTGTCCTGCATTGGTAAGAGCCCAGGGAGCGTCCTCTGGGTAATCCTGGGCTGGAGGGCCTGCCGGATGAGCATCATGGCAGGATGTTAGGTAGAAGTCTCTCTATCAGAATGGCAGGGCCACTGCTCAGGGCCTTTGGCAGCCATAGGCATGATGGAGTTGTACTTCTGGAGGCAGGGCGGGGGACTAACCTGCAGCAGGGAGAGAGGCCAGGCTGAAGGACCTGCTCCGATCGAGCCCAGTGCACAGGCTCTGTCCACATGCCCACTGCAGCTCCCGCTGGACACCCACAGCTTCTAGGACTTTCTTCTCTGTATTCTGATGCACCAATTTGAGTCCCATTTGGGCCCAATTCAACAAACAAGCTGTTCACGCTCAGAAAGAGGCTGGGCTGAGCTAACGTCACAGGCTAGCTGCCCTCTAGGTAGGTGGGCTCCTGGGGTTCTCTGCTCTGCTGACCTAGCTTCTCTACATGTGGGCAGTGAAAGGAGTTACCCTCACATCGCTGGGACAAAACACCTCACAGGAAGCAGACAATGAAAGGGAAGGGTTTATTCTAGCTTGTAGTTTCAAGGGTGTTCCCGCCATGGTAGGGAAGGCTCATCACAAAGAAGGAAGCCGCCTCACATGGCCACGTATGTGTCAGTGAGGAGGAAGCAGACAGAATGAGCCAGACAGCTTAGGCTCCGAAACCATCGTTGTATGTCATGACCCTGGCTCCTGAATTTTGTCTTACTTCCAAAACCAGTTCTGGGTGGAGACACTGCCCAATCTGTTCAGTCATGGGGTGCAAAGTCTGACAGTGAGGAGCAGGAACCTCCTCCAGCGTGTTTCCCTTAGGCCCCTCTAGTTTGATACTTAAGGGTTGATGCTCCTCATGTCGCTGTGCAGGGAAACTGGCTTATCTTTAGTGATGGTAATATCTTAACCAATTGCAGCTGAAGCAGCCTAGACTGTCCACACTTCCATCTGTGCAGAACTTCCCACTTTTTCTATTCTGCTCTTCAATAGTTCCCTCTGCCAAAGAAAGCTGTCCATAGCCAGAACCCCCACGGAGAGGTGAGCATCCCAGGTTTGCTGGCATTTAGCCTAGAATTGAGCATCGGTCTTCCAAACCGGCCCACTTCTCCTTACCTCGGGGCCAGCAGCCTCCTGCTTGAACTCATTTCTCCCTCTGCTGTCTGTGGGCAGCCTGGCCTGTGTGATCTTTGTGCCTCGTTCCCACTACCCTTATTCCTTTCTACAAAATACAAGGCACATCACTTCCTGCCTCATGTGTGATCACTGTGGGAGACCATGTCAAGTGTCACGGCCTAGTTATACATAGTCCCTAGCTGATTGGTTTAAAGGGAAGCTAAGTCTCTTCCTTCCTCCTTTGCCTGCTTCTGTGCCTCTATTGGAAGTGGGCTGGGCTTTGGTTCTGGGAAGCCACCTAGGTTATTAGATTGTCAGGTCCTTCCTGTGTCATGTCAGGGGTTGAAGGACCCAGGGTGACACAGCCTCTTCCTTGCATGGAGCAGGGGACCAGCAGGAGAGCTGGCTCAGCCCCAGGCTGCCCATCAGCCTCTCTGTTAAAGGCAGAGACCAAATGAAGCTGCCAGCCACTGTTCTGAGTGCATCCTGACGCCTACCCCAGTGCCAGCACCTCCTGGCTGGATCCTTCCCTGGCAGAAAGCACCTGGAAAACACTACAGGTGTTCAACCAGCACCTGCACTCTGTCTTCTGAAGTCCATGTGGGAGTCTCCCGAGGGACCACAGCCTTCTCTACTTGACTCTCTGTTGTCACACACTGACACTGATCAGTGTGGCATTGGAATGGACCTCAGGAAACAAGACCTCTGGCGCCTTCATTGAGCAAAATGCAGGCAGTGACCTTGGAGGATGCAGGAGGTGCCCCATAGAGAGCATGGCTCCCCTGTGCAGCCTGCTTCTTCCCCCAGAGCCAGGCAGATAGAGTGTGTGTGGGCAGAGCCTCCCACATCGACATCAGTCACCTTGGACTAACAGAGTTCCTCCTTAGACTTTGTTCAGCATTTGGCTCTCAGTGGCCACCTGGTCCCTTTGTGATTTGGAGACCTGGGACACGCTGTCTTGGTCACACAATGGGACCCATTCACTAGTCACAGCTGTGTTTACTCAGAATAATTTTATACCCTACTTAGTGACATGAATGCCATTATGAATTTTGTCCTGAATATAAATGACTAAAATGTTTGCAAAGCAGTTGAAGCTGAGTGACCCCAGTCTTCCCTGTTATCAGCAGGGGACCAGAGAGTGTCATCCAAGGCTGCTAACCTGTGGGAGTTTTAGCCAGACTGTTCCTCCTCAGATCCAGGTCAGAGCCGCCAGCCTGCAAACACTAATAACCCACTTGATAATGGGAGTTTGGGCGAGTGATTCGGCCTTGTTCGATAATCCTGGGGAGCAGAATGATGCCTCCCAGCGATGTCCCCATCTGGGAACTGTTGGGGGCTCAAGGTTGCTGCACAGCTCGTCGTCAGAGGGAAGAGCTACAGAGCAGGAGAAGGAGGAAGGTGGAAGACACCACTCTGCTACTCTGAAGATGGAGGAGGGAACTCAGAGGCCACCAGGGCCACTACAGGCAGAGAAATCACAGAAGGGGATTCCCCTCAGAGCCTCACAGAGGGCACTGCCCTACGGACACCTGACACACGCATGTTGGACTTCTGCCCTCCAGAACTGGACCAATCCTTTGTGTTGTTGTGGGATAGCCAGTTTAATGGATTTGGCATTGAAGCAATTGATAGCCAATACCCATGGTGCCCACCTGCAGGGCTGTGGAAGATTACATGGCGTCAGGTGTAAGAGTGCTTTGCTGTGTTCCCTCCACCTGCTTAACCAAGATGATGTCAACTGCCTCAGCTCTATCCCCAGGCTTCCTTCAGCCACTGGACAGGCCTGGAAGAGACAGTAGCCAGGGGGGAGAGGAGAGAGAGAGAGAGAGAGAGAGAGAGAGGTGTTCATTGTCCCTCCACTCTCCTCTTCTCCACCCAGTGAACAAAAGAAAGAGCCCAATGCCTGGGTGTCTGATGGTGTCTTTTCCTGTCGTAGGGATGGCGTGCTCTGTGGACAGGGCAGGGGCTACAAGGAGATGGCGCTGTAGGGAAAGGCCTACCCAGCCGTGTTATTGCAGTCAGCTTCTCGTCACCGACACAAAGAACCCCACCAAAGCAGTTGATGGAAGGAAAGGGTTAATTCTGGCTTACAGATTCCAGGGGAAGCTCCATGATGGCAGGGAAAATGATGGCATGAGCAGAGGGTGGACATCACCTCCTGGCCAACATCAGGTGGACAACAGCAACACGAGAGTGTGGCAAGGGGAAGCTGGCTATGACACCCATAATTCCACCCCCAACAATACCCTGCCTCCAGGAGGCTCAAATTCCCAAATTGCCACCAGCTGGGGACCTAGCGTTCAGAACAGCGAAGTCTATGGGGCACACCTGGACCAAAGCTCCTCACACGTGAAGCCAGCATATTGTTGCTACACATAAACACAGACAAGAATGGCACCTCTGGTGGGCTCATGGAAGACTGTGACTCCTGCGAGGACAAAGCAAGTTCCCTCTGAACAGAGAACATAAGGTCCCCAGAACATCAGGACAGGTGACAGATGAGCTTGAGTGGAGCCTGGTTCTTCTCATTTCAGTTAGCTCAGCAGGCACTTATTCTCTACTCAGAGCAAAGCTAGAGAGCATCAGAAACCCAGATGTATTGCACAGTAATTCAAAATTAATTCAGGTCTTCACTGGGACCCTCAGCAGCGCTGAGAGAATGAAGACAGACTTCCTCCTTACCTGCTGAGCAAGAGGCCGGCTGAGCACTTTGTACCATGCCCTACAAACTGCGGAGACTGTGAGCTCCCACTCCCTTATCCTCTCTCTCTCTCTCTTTCTCTCTCTTTCTCTCTCTCTCTCTCTCCACACTCACACACGTATATGAACTCAAACACATGCACACTTACACACACTTATACATGTTCTCACACTCATACAAATACCACTTCCCCATATAAGCACACACACACACACACACACACACACACACACACACACACGGCCTGACAGCAGATAAATGTGGTTGCCATTGTATAAAATCCATTCACTTCATCTGACTTTCGGAAAATAGTGTCTCGTTGTCATATTTCAGATTAGAACTCAGTATCAATGCACCAAGTCCAGAGAGGCTCAGAGCTGAACAGGATGTGAAAGCAAAACTCCAGACCTGGGCACCTCCCAGCCTGTTATAATACGGAGGCCACGTCATCTCTGAGTTCCCATGAATGACCAGCTGGGGAAAATGCCACCAGCTCCTGAGCACTGGAATCCATCAGCTCTGCCCCTTGTCATTAATTAATCCTCTGGAAACACCTTCTGCCCTGACTGTCTGGCAGATCTCAGAATTCACAGCTCTGTTCTTGAAGAGCAAGGCATATCTGGATGGAGAAACTGAATATGGAGGTCATTTGCATATCGAAAAGAACCGTATTGAAAACCCTACTGGCTTATGACCACCTCGTTCCTCATTTTATAAAAGAAGATAAAAGTAAAACGGTCTTGTAATTACATGCATTTTAAAATTACATGCCTATCTGTCTCCAGTGAGAACTCCCAGGGCGCTGTGATGTGTTACTTAAGTTAACGGGCATTCCAGGTTGTGTTTGTTGGACTTGACACTCGGCTCTCTGCGGCTGTACATATGAAATGAGCTCCCTATTGGTAGAGAAATAAGCGCTGGCCTGTGACTCAGGTTCCTGACTTCCACCCATACCCTCCTGGCTCTATGCTGTAGATGACCTTCGGGGCTTTGGGGGACACTTCCCCGGTGGCTCTTCAGCCGTATCCTGATTTGGTGCAAATGTCCAAAATAGGGGAGCACTTGATTCTTAATAAATTCATTTCTTTCTCATTCTTATCAGTTCTTTCAGAAAAAAAAAGTGAAATAGCATCCAATGAACTGGAGGAATGTGAGTTTTTAAAAAGGATTTAGGAGTCTGTCTGCATCATTCGCCTTCTACCAAGCAAATAAAGCAACTGTTCGCATGAGTTCTACCTTATGCCTCTGTTGGGATGGAAGGTCTCCTGGTCTTCAGACACAGTCCCCATTCTCCTACCCAAGAACCGTGAGAGACTGTGTTCTACAGTGGTTTTGAAAAGCTCTTCACAGATATAAAAATGTCTTTTCATAGCTATACCATTTGATCAAATCAGGGAGCAAAATCACCAAATCTAGCCGTATCATCCCTGAACACAGGGGCATTTTTACACATTTTTAATATATATGTATATATATTATTTATTTGAGAGAGAGAGAGAGAGAGAGAGAGAGAAAGAGAGAGAGAGAATATGGACACCCCAGGGCCTCCAGCCACTGTAAACTAACTCCAGACACATGTGCTACCTTTGTATCTGGCTTCACGTGGGTACTGGGGAATCGAACTCGAGTCCTTCTGCCTTGCAGGCAAACGCCTTAATGGCTAAGCCATCTCTCCAGCCCACTTTTACAGATTTTTTAGTTAAATACGCACCTAGGATAGTCCTTATTTTCCTAACGTCAGCTGGGGACATTCTTCTTAAGTGAAATGAACATGTTACATTTTCATCTCTCACTCTTAAAAGGCTAACACCCACCTCCCACGAGGGACCATTTCCATGTCTCTTAGCTGGTTTTTGAGTGCTAAGAGCTTTAATAATGCTGCCTTCTAAATGGCTAAGGTCACCCTGTGTCAGCCGGTATAATGTGAAATCAAAAATATCATTGCAAGCCCCATAAAACACCCCATGCCATCTGAACAAAACCCCTCTTGGAGAGGTCAAGATTCCCTGTCCACCATCCTGTCCTTTCAGCCTCATCCCTGCTCCCAAAGACAGACAAGACAGTGACTTGGAAAACTTGGAAAACTGGGCCAGGAGGACGGAAAGCCCTGTCTGGGCTCCAGAGTGAGTTCTCAACCAACCTAGACAACTGACTGAGACCCTGTCTTCTCAAAATCAAATTGTTCAGAAAGGGCTGAGGGGAGAGGTCAGTCAGAGCGCTTGGCTAACATAGAGGCCTAGGTTCAGTGCCCAGTGCCAGGACAAAAAGGAAATCAATAGTTGGCAGACAGCGTGCATACATGTCTCTGGAATAATGCCATTTTAATCCACGCGTTTGAACAGTGGGGCTTTCCCACACAACAACTCATAAAAAATGCACGAAGTCTAATCAGAAAGAAGCCTGCTGGAAAATACTGATGCTATTCGCCAGCTCATGCAGAGATTTACAAGGCTAGTCAGAAGGAGCTGCCTGCCTGCCAGCCTGCCTTCTGCAGGGGGCTTCCACGCACACAGAGCACTGCACTTCTGAGATCCAGGACTAGTGGCCACTGGGACACGAAGGTGGGAATGGCCATGGGATTAGCAATCTCCCTGCACCAATGACCTCACAGTCTTTCCTGAGACGTCAGAGCCCACTGCTTGGGAGGGTGGAGGTTTCAGCAGAAAGTGCCACAAAACCCAAGGTGCTGACCCTGCAGTGACCAGGACTCCTTCCTCACCAATTCCCAGGGGGAAAGGAGCATGTCCTCCCGGCCAGCCCCTCAGAGTCACAGTGACCTCCCAGACAGCCACCCCTCCCCGCCTTAGTTACGTGCTGAGGCCTCCAGCTTGCGCTTGTGGGGTGGGTCCTCGATGATCCTCTTGAGGTCCCCACGGTTCTTCAGGTCCACCGGCTTCTCCCACACGGACAGCTGCATGGTGGGGTTGAAGAAGAAGACCCGGTCGTCGCCCGTCCAGACTACGCACCTGTTAGCAGAGAGGAAAACCCACATCGGTCAGGCTCTCTCGGAGACACTCGGCTTAACAGCATAGCCCCACACCCTCACTTAGACCAACGCCCTTCAGGATGGAACTTGGCAGCTCGTGAGGGTCATTTATGCCAAGAACTTTAATCAAAGATGGCAGAGCCTACTTTTGGGGTGCTTGACTATCCCTCTCACGCTGTACCTAATTTGATTAATTAGTGGCCATTCCCTTTTGCCAGGAAGTATGCCAAGTTCAGGGAAGACAAGAAGCTTCACACAAGGGCACATAAGGGCACACAAAGCCCTCTCCAGCATGGCACTAGGCCTGTCGGTTTGATGGCATTCAGTTCAGACTTGGATGTGTGTCCCCAGCTCCAGGGATGGAGTGATTTGGGGACTATTTCTCTGTCACCATGGGTTTCACCCTACGCGATCCTGAAGGGATGCGGCTGAGCCCTGATTCCTGTCCATTTTCCCAAGAGCCAAGAATTAAGCCTCATACTTTCACATTTAAATTCAAAGTATGAAAAAAAAAGATAGATAGAAAGAGAGAGAGGGAGAGAGAGAGAGACTGGGAAGTGCCACACTACTGGCCTTGAAGGTAAAGGAAAGGCCACAAGCCCGGGGACAAGGCGGCCTCCAGAGCTGAGATGGACCAGGTGTATTTGCCCCTGGAGCCTTGGGAAGGAGCCAGCCTACCAGCACCCTGGTTTCAGCCAGAAGAGAACTTTCCAGGCAGACCAACTGTCCCTATTTTAAGGGTGCTCCAGTTCAGACCCTGTCGCTCGGGGGCATCTGTTGTCTGGATCAAGAACGCAGTAGTCAGGAGGGTGGTCTATCACCCCAGCCCACCGACTGCTGCTAATCACAGTTAGGGAGGGTCTCCTCAGCTCAATGAACACAATCAAGAAACCCCTCCTGGCAGACAGAGGTTTGTCTCCTAGATGTTTCTAGAACTAGTTGACAGTTGAGATTAACCACTGCGACCATCGTGACATACCTAGGCCCACAGCTTATTTCTCTCCAAGAGCAAAAGTATCACTCTCTCTAGGAACCGTTCACGACTTGGGATCTCGACAACTCTCAGAAATGAGTTGTGTAGACCCCCAATCCCGGTGGTGTGTCAGCATTCAAGGACCAGCACCCAAGCCTACTGCACCAGCCATGGAAGCCTGGTCATGGCACCTATGACCTGCCCAGTTGGCTAGCCTGCCTCCAGCTTTGGACTTGACTGGGGACCGTGAGAAGGTCTTTCTCCATCATCTTTCAGGCGGACACGGCAGTGGAGAGCTGCTTTGTTATGACTTCGCATAGTCCTGAGCAGATCAGGAAAGCATCGCGGCCCTGCCGTCCACTGTGAGGGCCTGTGGTGGGCTTGCACTGAGCCAGGGTCAGGTCCTTCTCTGCTCACAGGGCATGGAGGGAGGCTGTGTCCCTGCACATTGCAGAAGCCGAGGCATGGGAAGTCTGACTGTGTGCAAGGCTGAGGATACTGATGCCACACTCTGTGTCACACAGGTCAGCGGTCACTTGGACTCCCCAGACAGAGTGGCCGGCAGGGAGCATAACCCCTGAGAGAGCTGCCCTCCTTCCCTCAGGACAGAGCTGGTAGTAGGGGCTCCCCCAGAAGGCTCTGCAGCTGGCTCTTCTCAGATCCCCCAAAGGAACCTGAGGGCAGTGGTCAGGCTTCCTGCTGAGAGTCAGGTTGGAGGCCCTTCCCCAGGAGCCTTGGGCTTCAGGACCCTTGCTTCCCTGTGCTGTGACAAGAAGAGAAGCTCTGAGAGCCGAGTTTCTAGCAGCCAGTGGTGCCTTTGCAAGTCTTGCTTGGATTATCTTTTCTTCAGGATGCTGGGCTGAACTTGGCCTGAGTGGGAAAGCTCTGAACACCCATAGTCTGTCCTTCTCTGTCTGCTGAAGATGCGAGCTGCTATGGACTCTCTCCAGGAGATCAAAGTCAGTTCCTGTCTTAGCCAATTAGGCGCTACCATCCTGACAAGGGGGGGGGGGGGTTCCACAGGCACCTATGACCTGGAGCCACACTGTCCTCCCCCCAGAGATGAGCAACTCTCTCTCCCTCCTCTAGTTGGTGCCCGGAGAGGGCCCTGATTATGGTGTGAGCTTTGCTTCTCTGTCTTTGTTAGACCTTGGGGAACGGATCCATAGTTAGGGCCTCAGGGTCCTCTCATAGATGAAGGCTGGGGCACTCGTCGCTCCAATCTGTCTTCTTACCCTTAACTTTCCAACTTGATGTCAGGACTTTGGCCTTGCCCACTGCTGGCTTCCCTTTGCACAGAGCCATTTTACCTGGCAGGGCTGCCCAGGAGGGCTGTGTTCTGAGCCCCTGACTGTCTGAGAAGGGGAAAGGGGCAATTCATGGTCCAGACATGGCTGACTCGAGATGCCACCTCCCTCCCCAGCCCTGGCCCCTTTCCTGCTCTTTCCCTGGCGCTGCCCTAAGTAACTGGCAGGTGTCCACACCTAGCCCTGCGTGCAGCCTCTGGGGAGCCCCACTCCACACGAACCCCAGGAAGCTGGCAGTAGCTGAGGTGCCCCGACCATCTTCCCTAAACACTTGTTTCTGAGTCTCCAGAGCCAAGGCCCAGGCCCTCGCAGGGAGGCCATTGGACCAGCAGGGTGATAATGAGAAACGCTCACTGAGAAGTGTCCAGTCAATTAAGATCTCTGATGTGAGAAGGTGCCAGGGTATCCAATTAATGCCACCAATGTGCAGGTATTTATGTGAGAAATACTAAAAACCTGACAGCCTGGGGAAGAAGGTGTTGAGGGGAGAGGAGGAGGGTGGTGAGATGAGGAGGAGGGTGCTGAGGGGAGAGGAGGAGGGTGGGGAGGAGAAGGGGAGGAGGATGCTGAGGGGAGGGAGGAGGGTGGGGAGGAGAAGGGGAGGAGGGTGCTGAGGGGAGGGAGGAGGGTGGTGAGATGAGGAGGAGGAGGGTGGTGAGGGGGAGGTGGCCAGAAGAAGCAGAGTCCACTCTGTTCCAAGTCAGCATCAGAGACAGACTGCCAGTGCAGAGGCCACGCAGGGCCTCGGCTAACCCCATCCCTTCACTGGCTCTGGCAGGCTTTCCTAATGCAGAACAGATGAGCCACCCTAGGTGGTCCAAGGAAACCCTCTAGCTGTTCCCACTCTTGAGGGAGACACAGGGGTTCTGAGGAGGCTCTGGTCAGAGAAGGGGGTCAGGGAATAGGGGACTAGGAGAAAAAGAACCTGAAAACTATCCTGGTCCTCCAGCTTATAATGAGGGGAGCCCTGTCATGCAGGGTGGAGTTTCAGGATGGCAGGATGGAAGCTCTGGGTCCTGGGCAGCTGGGTACAGGACTCCTGCCCCCTGCATGCTTGGCTCAGGGGAGGCAGTATGTCTGGACAGTTTGGTCCATTCACGTGTGCAGAAAGCTGAGACATGGAGGGTTAGGAGCCCCTGCAGAATGCTTCTCAGACCTGACGCTGAGCAGTGGGCTGCTGGGCAGGTGGACTCCTCCAGAGGAGGGAGGGAGGGAGGGAGGGCTGTCCAGGTTAGAATGGCCTCCAGAAGGTACTGTTGACAAAGTTAAGTCTTACCACAGACCCAGCACCTGTGGGCACCTCTCTTGGTGTCTACTACCTTGCATTGTGCATGCTTCCGTCCATGAAGTCAAAGACTGAAATCCTGGGAGACACGGGTCCCAGAGGACTTCTGGGAGATCCCGCTCAGCTTCTAGCTGGGTTTCCGGTGTCTCCTGTATACCTGAGACCCTAGGTGAGTCTTTGGTAAAAATTCAGTGCTTGCTGGGAGGCACAGAGATGCTCCAGAGCTCTTACCTCAGGAAAAGCCAGCTGCCTGTGGTGCGATGGTATGACAGACACCACTAGCTCCCCGACTTCTACCAAGCTCCCAAAGCCACAGAGGAGTGGCGCTCATTACAGACTTAATAGGACATTAGTGTCCAGACGGGGAGGAGTGACAATTAACATGGTACATATTTATATCAGGCTACAGTGGACCAGTTCCTGTGCCCAGGGGAAGTGTGTGGAATTCAAGTGCGGGCTGGTGGCAGGGAAGTAAATGTGGCTCCCAAGAGGAATCTGCCGTCCACTTGTTACGGCTGGTTTCAACTAGATGGAGCCAGCTGTAACATGCAAAATTAATTTTATGTATCTTTTTATGCTCATTTTAAGTACACGGGTAGCTCCCCTTCCTTAATCATACCCCATAATTCCTGGGCGGATGCCACATCCCTCTTCTCTCAAAATGTCCCTAGATCCCAGAGAATGTAATTAGTGTGTCAGTTCTTAAGTCTGGTACAGGGTCTCCCCAGTGAGGCCTCAAAGGATGAAGGTGCGACAAAAAATCGACTGGGTTCGTTTGTCAGAAAAGCATCCTTTGAGTTACGCTTCACCCAGCAGGTTCAGAGGGTTGGGAGGCTCTCTGCCAAGCTCCCAAGCTTCAGCTCAGCACCCTGAGGTGGGAGATCACGCGTGGCCCCCTGCATCCATGTTTTCCACACACTAGCACACTTGCGTCCACTTGCTCTGGACTGTCCCTGCATGTCCCAACCGGGATCCTCTTCTGTCGCATGAAGCCTGACCCTAACTGGCTCCAATCTGCTTGGGCAAAAACCTCTCCACATGTACACATGGGCATCCTTTACTCTTACCACTGTTGGCACCTCTAAGGGGCTGACCTGGGCTGGACTGAGGGTCCTCACTCCACTTGGCAGGTGGGCAGAGAACCACAGGGCTTCTGGGCACCAGAATCAAAGAGATTAAAGTAGACTTTTCCAGCTCAAGTGCCCTGGCCATGTCCTCTTTCCTCTTTATTCAGGGAGAATACACAGGGGACAGGGATGTTCTGTCTGATCCTCAGGCCAGGGATAAAGAGCCACCTTGGATCTGTCCTGTGACCCCCAGCAGCACTGTACCCAGGTGTGCTGTGTGCTACACCTCTCAGCTTCAGGACATGGGCGTCATGACATCCCACGTGAAGGCTGGCCCAGCAGGAGGACATGGCAGGAGGAAGTGCTCAGGGGTCTGAGCCCAGAGCCCAGAAAGGGAGGAATGATTCACACGATCATGTCCTTCATGCCACACTTTCCTCTGCTTTTCTGTCTGAGGTAAAAGCAGGTAGAGGAAGTTTGCCTGGGAGGTCAAAGGGCAGAGGCCAGGGAAAGGACCGGCCATGTCTGCGCTCACAGGATTCTCACTCCCAGGAGTGACAAGAGTGACCGTGGGTTCCAGCATCTGTGTGCAGGGTTTGTCTTCTCCCTTCTCTGCATTGCTGCCTGCTTCCTCACGTCCTCCTCCTTCCCCTTTAAGTCCTGACTGTGTGTGTATCCGTGTGTGCACACGGATGTGCCCTGGCGGTGCCCCAGAGGCTCGCCTAGGTGGCCAGAGTGAAAATCCAGGAGTCCCGTCGTGCACCCTGCTTCTCCTTTCTCTCCTGAGTTCGTTTTGTTTTGTTTGAAACAGGATCTCACTGTAGCCCAGGCTGACCTGGAACTCACTCTGTAATTCCAGGCTGGCCTTGAACTCACAGCAACCCTCCGACCTCTGCTTCCCCCAGTGCTGGGATTCAAGGCGCCTGAGTCTCTTGTTACTGCTTCTGGAGCTTTCGTGGCTCCTTCAACTCTTGGGTCTCTGCTCCCCTGAAAGACTGAGGTTTCAGGTGTGTGTGGCCATGCCCAGGATGCCCACCTAACCGTGGAGCCATCTGTCCAGTCCCCAGTCACCATTTTCATGTGTGTGTTTGTGTGCACGTGTTAGGGTCCACATGCACATGGACACGCCTTGGGTGCCACTTTTCAGGTACGTCATCTACCTTTTGTGAGGTGGGGTCTCTCATTGGCCCAGAGCTCACCAATTCGGCTAGACTGGCTGCCATTTCTCCCCAGGTGTCCTCCTGTCTCTGCCTCCCAGAGCTGGGATTACAAGAGCTTGCCACCATGCATCTTCACGTGAATTCTGGGGATGAATTCAGGTCATTTGTTTACAGGGCAACTGAGCCCAGACATCTCCCCAAAACTCTTGTTTCTCTTTCTCCATTCGGGACCTATCAGCAGGGGCTATCAGGTTTTTGGAGGGTGGACACAGACCCTCCCTGTCAGCTCATGGCCCAGACAATCTCCAAGGAACCAGGAAACCCATCCTGGCTGGGACCCAGGGTCTGTCTTGATGAGGTGTGAATCTGCCCTCCTCATTGGGGCTTCTCCAGCAGGGCCCCAGCTTTCTACAAACCACAGAAACCATACATTTCTCAGAGCAGCTCGGTCCGGGATGGTCAGAATCGCAGGTCCACTGCTGTCTTGAAATTCAAGCATGCCTGCCTGGAGACAGATAAAAATGTGCAGAGCTGGGAGCCACATGCCCCCCTCTCCATCCACCCGGGAGGGAGGCCGTCTCCAGAGGGCTCTTGAGCCTGGGTCTGAGAGGCAGCTTCCATATGCCTCCTCCTCCATCTGCTGGAACTAAGCACTTTGACATTTAATCCCACATCAGGCTCCCCTCCCCAGCAGTAACACCTCACCTGTCCCTTCCCTGACATAATAAAAGACTCAATTATGCAAAGGGGACAAAGTGACATTTGGTTTCCCTTCAGCGGTATGTACTCAAAGAAGAGTGATGTGGTTTCTCTCAGCTGAGGGAGTGCCATCACGCGTCACATGAAAAATAGTCTTGAGCTGCTGCAGCCCTCGTCTCTTAATAACCATGACTCCTAATCACCTCTCTCGAATCAGATGTCGTCCATGTGTGTCACGCCGGGGAACTGTTCCTTCTCTCTGGAACAGTTCTGCCAACTTCATCCAAGAGCACGTTTTCATACTGATTCCTTCAGGGTCAATCACACTGAGTACTTATAATTTTACAAATCTAGAGGGTCTGTTTTTATAGTATCATATGCAATCAATGAATAGTTATCAGTTATGATATTAAAATATCCAGTCAAGTCAGAATTAAAGATATGTATTAACATAAAACCAGAGATCGGGGACCAAAGAATGTGCCCGGATTTCCCACCCCTCTCAAGTCCTCTGGAGCTTCTCAAACTTGACACCTGTGATAGTTCGTTTACCAAAGGATGCCTCTGTCCATCGGCCTGCCTGCCACCAACCTCTGAGCACACGGTGTCTTAGCAATGTCTCACAGGCATCTGGGCACATTCTTCTTGTAACTTAATGGCATCTGCTTCTTAGGTCAAGAACATGAATCGAGTTTGGTGGCCCCTTCTGAAAGTGTCACCTACGTGCTGGCAGCATGTCCCTTGACTTTCTCACAGAGTCACTTTGTGAAGCACTTGGCAATGTGCCAGCTCTAGGTCACTGACATAAGGCTTGAATTCATTCGTATGGATTTGTTAAGCAACCTGGTGCTTAAATCTGTGCTCAATACACTTCTTTCTAATTTCATGGAAAAGGCTGTTTCTTTTAATATATATATATTTATTGACCATAATGAGTTACATTATTTAGTGGGCAAACAATGAGTTGTTATCCCCAATTCCCCAATGCTCCCCCTCCCCAAATAGCTGGGTTTTGATTCTTGATATTCATACAGTATAAAAATGCATTTTGATCATTTCCCTCTCTTAGCCTGTCTTCCCCCTCCTCTCCTTCGTATTCCCAGTAGAGCCTCACCCCACACAGCTGAAGGACACAAACCCCCTTCTCCCAGCAATCATCAGTTACCACTATTTATCCTGGGAGGTATGGGAGCTGATGAAACCCTTCTCGTCTATGATAGAATATTGACGGGGTCAGCCTGTGCAGTAAACCACGCCTGCGGTGAGTTCACGACAGTCTTCGTAAGAAGACATGCACAAAAGACAGCACTAGGCAGGCTCACTCCATGTCCTCTGCTCTTACATTCCTTCTGCCCCTCACCCAGAAGTTCCCTGAGCTTGGAGGCTGCAGTTAAAGAAACCAAGCTGGAACTGAGCAGGAAGCTTCCTCCCTGCTGGCTACTTTCTTTGTTCCAAAAGGTGTTATGCAAGCTGTTTGTGGGGGATGAAGTTGGGGTGGATCTTGGGTACTTCACAACCAGCCTGTAAGGCAGGAAGTGTCCACAGTGCAATAGTGGCAAAAACGTTATGGGAGTCACCGGCCGCTCTCTGATTGGACTTGGTTTCACTATACAAGGAGATGGTACTTGGTGCTGTAAATCTGGCCCCAAAATCTGTGGCTAGGTACAGAGGCCCCAGGGACCCAATACTATGGTTATGTATGTTATGTGGACAGCATGTCAAACTGCCTTCTTTTTTTTTAAAGTTTTTTTTAAAATAAGTTTCATCTGTCTTTTTTTAATATTTTATTTATTCTTTTTCAAGCACAGAGAGAGAGAGAGAGAGAGAGAGAGAGAGAGAGAGAGAGAGAGAGAGAGAGAGCACCAAGGTCACCACCTTGTGGATCTGGCTTATGTGGGACCTGGGGAATTGAACCTGGGGCCTTAGGCACTGGAGGCAAGTGCCTTAACTGCTGAGCCATCTCTCCAGCCCTGTCAAACTGCCTTCTAAATACATACGTTTATTCCCATAGACAGGTAGGACTCATAGCCTCAAACTCAGAAATTTCCTTGTGCAAAGGGCAGAGGTTAACACAAGGATGCATAACTGGCAAAGATTCCAAGAATAAGCAGCTCGTGTGTGCTCAGCCCTAGATATGGAATTAGCTAATTATTTATAAATCCATAATCTTTTAAATAACTTTGGGGTGTTAATTAATCATTGATATTGACATTTATTGTCACTTGAGCCAAATGCCCGTGGATGTACACTTTGTTTAGCAATTATCCTTGAAATGCTCCCATGCCACGAAGAATTTCAGAGAGAAAGGTCAACACGGTTCCATTTCCCCAAATGTACCATTCAGGTCACACTCCAAGCTGAGCTTTCTCATGCCAAGGTGGATAAGGTGTCACTTGGCCCAGAAATGGATGTTTGCTTCACTTTCTTTAAAAGCTATGTCTCCATCCTGGGTCCCTTGAGACCACCCAATAGCCCTGAGCTTTCTGCCCCTTCTCATTGGCTGAAGAGTAGTAACTCTGGACTCTGAAACCATCACTAATGGCTACATTGGTGATGGAAGGAGAGTAGGAGGAGGTTCTCTTCTACTCAGGGGAGGTGACCAGGGATTGATTCTGTGCTTGTAAAGTGCTTACTGTTACACTTCTTGTGTCCACAGAGACCATCCTCCGGCCATCTTTCTGCAGCTAGGCCAACGGAGGGAATCCTGCATGGCTAAATTGGGAAGAATGGGGAGTGTGAAAGCTGGTGTTGGTCGCTGCACAGGAACTTGCTCAGCAACCCAGCCAGGAGCTCCCTGTTGAGCACAGGGAGACACCCTTCTCTCACACTCTCAAACCCATTGCTACGTCCTGACCACTTCCTGGGCATTTTATGCAGACTGGAAGCAAAGGGCAGACATGCTGAGTGCTTGTCCCCTTCAAGCTCGCGACTGTCCCCAGCCCCCACTGCACAAGAGACTTGGGGCTCTTGTTCACTGAAGTCCTCTCAAACATCCTATTTCTCAGCTCTGGTTTGAATTAAAATGGAGCCATCATGAAATACTGCTCAAGAGTGAGAAGATGACGTTCACCTGTCCTGGCATTTTGATGAAACAGTTCAAGGCTTTCTACCTGCTTCTGTGGTTCTAGCTACCAGGCTGCTCTGAGGTTCAGCGGGTCCTTCCTGAATCCACACCAGCCCTGCCTACATGGAGCCCTCCTGCTTCTTGGGATATTTTGATCTGAAGTCTTTGGGGATCTGACCCAGCTGGGCACCTGTACTCTCCCACTGGTCGTAATGGGTCAGCCAGTGCTTGACTGGCCAGGGAACCCCAAAGCAGGGGATGCCCCACCATGAGACCAAAGAGATTCTGCTGTTCATGGAAAGAACCTGGCTGGGAGAAAGAGAGACTGTGAACCAGCAGAGCCTCCTTCATCACCCGGTCACCACCTGATACCTACACACCTGTCACCTGATACCTCACCTACACACCTGTCACCTGATCCCTCATCTACACATCCTGTCTACTGATCCCTCACCTACACACCTGTCACCTGATCCCTCATCTACACACCTGTCACCTGATACCTCATCTACACATCCTGTCTACTGATACCTCAACTACACACCTGTCACCTAATACCTCACCTACACACCTGTCACCTGATACTTCATCTACACACCCTGTCTCCTGAAACCTCACCTAAACACCTGTCTCCTGGTGCCTCTCCTATACACCTGTAACCTCGCAGTGGCCAAAGAACCCTTGTGTCCTGGCGTGTGACTCCAGGGACCAGCCCTGCCACCCTTCTTCCACCATTTCCACAGAGGATGCCTCACACCTACCCCAAATCAGGACCTTTTCATGAGTCCTGCTTCATTGCCAGCCACAGCAGACTTTGGAGCCTTGGTGGGGAAGAAGGGCCGGTGAGCTGGGCTTCTCCTATCAGCTCTGAGCAAGCAAGGTATACCTGTCAGGTTTAGAAGGGGTATTCCCACACACATCCTTAACACAGGGCTGCTCGTGAAGGCACTGGAACTCAAGTAGAACTGAAGCTAGATGCACACAAAAGGAAGGAAGCACGGAAAGCATCGCAGTGACCCATCACCACCATGATGCTGCACAGGCCCAGCAAGCAGGACCAGTGCGGATTGAAATAGTCCAGTCTGTGCACTGGAGCTCCTCTGAGCCCTTGTGAGCACTTAGCACCTCTTCCTCAGGGTGATGACCCATGCATTGCCCTGCTGGCCTCGGCTGCAGACTCCTGTCCATTGGCTTGTGGGGCCAAAAGAAGAAGGCTAGAAACAGCCCCCCAACCCTTCAACCTAAGGCAGCAGGAGACAAAGACGTTTTTGTGCTCGGAGGGCCTCTTTGGCCCAGCTCGGCTCTCCCTCTAGTCCCCAACCCTCTCCTGTCACACCCAGTCTCATAGCTCTGCACGAAGCTTCTCCCACTGCACTGGAAGGCCTCCTCACCACCTTGCTCATTCCCTCTTCTGGGAGTGTCCCGTGCTTGGTTTCTCCCCTCTCAGAAACCCACAACCACATGGATTCCTTCTCCTGGACCAGGTCTTCCTTTACAGCGGGAATAGAGCCCTGAGCACCTGCTGCCAGGGAGACAGGGTTCCTTTATGTCATGGTAACAAGCTCACACCTTGAGTTATAATTCAAAGGCCAGGGACCCTCCTGAGCTAGGGACGGCCACAGCTCAGGAACCCTGCTGGCTTCCAGGCCCCACTTAGCATTCTGCATTGCAGAACAAGTCCAAGAGAGGAAGGCAAACCACACCTTTCACAGTTGGAGGGTTCCAGTATTCAAGGCCATATCTACACAGTCCCAGGAGGGCATCCAAGGGAGTTGTGGCTCCCATGCCTGCCTGAAGGGCACACGCAGAGAGCTGCGGTATAATCAACATGTCTCCACACATAGACTTTCCCTGGGGCCTGGCACAGAGCCCATAAGGCTGGTCCCCAGGGGAGGTGAGGGCTGGAGAAAGAGCTCTTGTCCAATGACTGGGCAGGGAGCTCTTCCTGGCCTATCACCGGGGTAGCGAAGGCATGGAAGTGTCAGCTCCATCCTCAACTGGGGACCCCAGGTTCTTCTCTTTGGCTCTTTCTGGCTCTGATCCTTTCCCGAGTCCACTGAGTTACCTTAGAGACGTGTGTCTGTGTGGGGCAGTCATTAGCCCCTGAAGTCTGATGTAGAGTCCTTAGTCTGGTAACTGGAGTCAGAACTGAACTGATCCGTCATTGCACTTGAGACTTGTGTGCTTGGAGAAGTGCTCAAGCACTGTGGTTTGAGCTGGAGCCAGGAAACCATGGAACACCATGCTGCAGACCCGACCACTGCCCCTCAAACAGGGAAGCGACACACTTTCTCCAGCTAGTGGCAGGTGGCCAGGTCACAGCATTCCGACCCCTGAGCATGTGAGAGGTTCCCACCAGCCTGCACGGTAGATGTGAGCTCTGCCCAGCGGATGCATCACCCTGATGTGAGCCATGGCGTTGCTGTGTGTTGGGTGAGCACTTCCCCTCACTGCGCATTGCACTCCGATTGTCAGGTTTGAAAACTAATTTTTACTGTAATAACCTTTTTATCCTGCTTCCAAATTACACCATTAGAAAAGGGCAATTTTAAAAACCAAAGACCGTGGTTCCCTCGTGGAGGGTACTTTGCAGTATGGCATTCTCCATGACGGGAATCCTCCCAGGGCAGCTGAGAAAGCGAGCGAGCGAGCAAGTGCGGCTTTAATTAACAGTCTCTCCCCCTCCGAAGCTCACCACGCACCACCCTGATTTCCAGCCACTGATCTTACTGCTACTTGTGCTGTTCAACACATCCATCCATCGAAGCACAAGGACCCACCACTTTAGTGCCATGATTCTTTCTGCAGATTGGGACCACAGTGGAGAATCACACTTACCGTGAGCTGCAGTCATTTTTTAAAAAGAGAATATATCTAAGGAGCATACATGTTCTCTTTGGTGACATCAAGCAGGTGCTGGGCAAGATTCTGCAAGGTCACGTTGCTCTGAGGCGTGGGACATCTTACCATGGGGATCCAGGCACTGGTGTGGAGGCCACAGGTCTATTGCCTTTTGCTGCGGAGTCCTCCCCTCTCACTAGCATGGGTGGAGGTTCCTTGGGGTGAGAGAGAAGAGAGAGCTCTGTTTCAACTCTGAACACTCACCCTCCGTTCCAGGAACTGTGTGGAGAGTAACTGAGTCTCCAGCACTGAAGAGAGGGCTCCTCAGGGGGCAAGAGCAAGCAGCTAGGACTGGAATCACAGCACTGCAGACTGGGTGGTACAACTCCTAGGAGACACCCTCCGGAGTCCCCAATTACCTCCCTGAACCAAGAGACACATGGGAGCTACAGGAAGCTTCGGATCTCAAATGCAATGCGAGGGGAAGAAAATCCCACTGGCTTCGCCTCTAGGACCCAGCAGTTGGAGTCACGGTGCCAGGGAAACCTTGTGCATATGGGCAGAGACCCTGAATGCTGCAAGGGGTCCTGGACACAGCCAGGGACGCACATCTGGACCCATCATGGCGGGAGGCAGTGACCAGTCCATATCCTGTTTTCTTTTTACTTTCTTCGTACTCTTCTTCTTTCTATGGTTTGTTTGTTCAGAGTCAGGGTTAGGTTAGGGTTCCCTGACTGGCTGGGACCCTGTGCTGACCCTCCTCCCCAGGGCTGGGTGTCAGGCATGAGCCACCACACCCTGTGTAGACCACCACACCAGGCTCAATCCCACATCCTTAAGTGAGAACAGGGTCCTCACAGGTTTGGTTGTCCTGGGAGGGATGGGGGATTCTCATCTCTCTTGTGGCATCTAAGGCAGGAGGACCCAAGGGACCATCTCCAAATGTACGGGTGGTGCTGCTCAGATGGGCTTGGCGTGTCCCTCAGCCTTTGTCCCCACTGAGAAACAAAGCCTGTGTGAGGGGTATAGCTCCTGAAAGGAAACAACGGTGTTTCCTGTGGCTCATGACCGTGGTGGACCTGGGACACTATCACTGTGTAACAGGTGAAAGGGGGGGGGGAAGGAACAGATCTCATGGAATCAGGAACTCCGGGCAATCATAGCTGCAACAGGGAATTCACAGATCATGAATCTAGAGAGGGGGACCTCTCTTCCCCAGAAGTTTGCAGGGTCTCAAGCCAGAGCTCCACAAAGATGGTGTTCTCTTCCCCTCTGGAAAGTCGGGGGAGATTCAAGGATCATGTGTGATGTTCCAGGCAACAACCCAGTTCTGACTGAGCTGAGGATTTCAAAATGAGCACATCTTGACATCTTAGGGTCTGCCTGTAACAGCCCTGATGTCAGTCGGTACTTTCGGAGACAGCATTGCTGAGAGGATGGGAAGCCATTTGCCCGACCTAATCTAAATGCCACAGGAGGGCCCTGCACCGGTCCAGCCTTCCAGGGAGGTGGGGGAGGCCCCGAAGCCTGGCACCGTGACTAGCAGATAGTTGGAAAGGAATGCCAGACCCCGAGATGCAGCTGAGAGGGAAGGACAACAGCAAGTTTGAAATGAAAGTCCTCTGCTCCATCCTGGCACCAGGGGGAGTCTGGGAAGAGAGCTGCTTAAACACAGAACGCATGCCCGCATCCATGCCTGCACTTCTGGGGGCTCTCACGCCCATCGCCCTGCTTCTCGTGACAGATAACAGCAGTTAGTAAATGACTGCTAATTTACACAATCATCCTTGTACCTATAAGTCTGAGAACAATGGTTTCTGTGGGACTTTTTTTTTAATTTTAGAACTTTCTGGTAGTAGAAAATATCCTTGTTTCCTGAGAAGAAATAAGGTCAGGATAAATAATGAGCTTAATGGGGAGTATTCAGAGTCACTTGTCTTAAACATATATATATAAAGACCAGGGTTTATATCGCTAATCCAATTAGGAAAACTGGAGGGGATTTTCATTATGAAGTTAATTGAACAATAGAACTCGACACGGAGCCTCCAAGTACCAAATTACCTCTGCTAAATTATTCAAGTAAATATGGTAGGGTGTAATTTGTGATGGGGGCCAACGTTTAAGTTTGGTAATGCTAGGATTCTCTCAAGCTAATTACCAAGGTCTTCACGAAGCACACTAGTTATGATTTCCTGTTGGCGATAAAAATGGCTAATCATGGCATAAAACTTCAGTTCCACGATAAAGTAGTAAAAGTGAATTAGACTCACAGAACTCAGTGATCAAGTAAGTATTTGTGGAAGACACCAGCGAGGCTAGCTGTGTAATTAATATGCAATTCCAGTTTGGATGCTAATGTCTTCCAGAAAGCTCACACATCAGGGGCAAAAGTTTAATTTGCACTGGCACACGCTTGTGACGGAGGTTCAGCAGTGTCACTGGCAGAGCGTAAGACAAGGTGAGAGGTGGGGTCAGAGTGAGTTCTGGGATGAAACCAACAGAGGTGTCAGGGACAATAGACCGTGGAGTCACAGGGGATGTGAGGCAGGAACACCTGACACAGGTAAGAAGCATGCTGAGCCATAGAGACTCCGGGACAGGCACCCACAGGTGAGGGCAGGTGGCCTGTGGCTCATGCTTCTCCAATGCAGGGCGTCCTGGGGGTGCTCAGTGGGGCTTGCTAGGGCTGTAATGGTCCTGCATCTCACCGGCTGCCTTGGCTGCTCTTTTTGGTTTGGTTTGGTTTGGGAAGCAGGGCCTCACTCTAGTCCAGGCTGACCTAGAACTCACAGCAATCCTCCCTCAGCCTCCCCCGGTGCTGGGATTAAAAGGATCCATCTTCACACCCAGCTCTGGTTGGACTTTTAAAGGTCAGTTGGAAAATGAGCAAAGAGAAAGGCCTAAAATTGGAACATTTTAAGAAAAAGAAAGCCAATGGTGCCTTGGGTTTCTTCTAGTCTGAACTTCACCCTTTCAGAAGCCCAAGTGCACCTTCCTTCCACCAGCCAAGCGTCTGTGTGCCAGGAGCGGGTCTGAATGGGGCAGGATGCCCTCCTGATGCCCTGTAGGACCTTGTCTGGCCCTCCTCTCCCTCATGTTCTGGGATTGGCCACCTGGATATGGCTGGTGCACCAGCAAAGCCATTTTGCAAATGACAGTTTGGAATCAGGGATGAGGGTGTTCTGGCCCCAGAGCCTTCAGACCTAAAACACGTCAGGACACCCACCTTGTCCTCTTTGTCCTCAGCCAGGCTCTTCCTCTCCGCAGCGCTTAACATCAGGGCCGGAGGACGGGGTGCTCGGCTACGCTCTTTGCTTTGATCTGTTGGAACAAAACATCTGTCATCCAGATTCCTCTCACCACATCAGTCACAGACTAAGCAGAGGTCTGGCCTCCACCTGCGTCACTTCCTGACACAGTCGTGTCCAGCTCCAACGTCCAGGTCTGTGCCTCACAGCAACCCTCTTGTGGCCTGTCCTTAAAGAGACTGGCTGAGCCCCCCAGCGCTCCCTTAGCCTCTCTGATGGAGACATTCAGGAAGCATGTCCCCTTGAGGACAGCACAAGGCGGGAGAGCCAGAGCCACTGCCAGGGCAGAGGTGCCATGCCGGGCCTGTGGGCGAATCCGGCTGCTCTCGCACATGCTCCTGGGCAGTCGGGGGGCTTCCTTGGTGACATCCAGATGCCCCCCTCAGCTCTTCTTAGCCTCACTACCATCTATGTAATCTTTGGCCATGCCTCATGGCCAGACTTCATGGCAGCAAAGGGACACTTTTCCTGAGCTGGATAACATTTGAAGAGCAATTGTGTAAATGAGGGAAGGGAGATAAGGGCAAAACCACTGATTCCAAGTGGAAAACCCAAGTTTCCAGATTTTTCTAAAAACAGCCAGCCCACACTCTAAATTATGTAAGTGGGAAACACTTTCACTAAAGGCAGTGAGACCCATCACAGCTGCCAAGGAAACCTCGGGCATCCAGCTGTGCACCAGCCCTGCAGAAAGAGGAATTGCCAGGAAAAGCCCACTCTGGAAACTGACGAGTGCTGGGGCCTGTGGGTCAAACTAAGCCAGAGGGATTCAGGGGGGAGGCAGAAAGATGGCAGGAAGAGCTTCCCAGGAG
>PVHP010005895.1:0-63007 GCA_004024765.1 Zapus hudsonius
GTGGTTTATCTGCACTGCCTGAATTCTGCTTCCTTCGTGATTTACTTACCCAGTGAGATGTCTCTATGTTGCTATCAGACCTATTCTCACAGTAGACATATAATTCAAGTTAAGACTGTAGCTGAGCCTGGGAAGATCTCTGCTCTCAGAAAATACCTCCCCACAAAACACACACACACACACACACACACACACACACACACACACACACACACACCAATATAATAGTCTGTCAATTCTGTTGCTTATTTCAAAACACTTGCTTCTGAATTCATTTCCACTTTTCCTCTTCTTGGGTTTATTAATTTCTTATCTTGATTACTTCCTTTGTTGTGCTTGTCATGGGTTTGATCTGCTCTTACTTGTCCAGTGTCTTGTGCTAAGAGATTAGGTTATTACTTGGGATATGTTTCTAACATAGGTATTTATAGCTACAGATTTCCATTTAAGGATTCCATTAGCTGCATTCTGTTTGCTTTGGTTTGTTGAGATTTTGGTCTAAAACTTCAAAGTATCTCATGTGTGTCTGTATGTGTGTGTATGTGTATGTGTGTATTTGTGTGTATTAGTATGTGTGTATGTGTGTATATGTATGTATGTGTGTATGTGTGTATGTATGTATGTATGTATGTATGCGTGTGTCCTTCGACCTCAATTAACCTAATCAGAATAATCTCTCATATGCTTGCCAGAGTCTAAACTTGTCTAAATAACTGCTCACAGGTACTTCTAGATCACGTCAGGTTGACCATCCATATACTACACAATAGCCACCTTCTGTGGCTTAACCATGCACATGGAAAGGGATTGTCTGCAGCTGTGTCATAAGACCTTCAGGGGAAGATCTCAACCTTCCTTTAGGTGACATTTATGTTAGCCAACATCAGCTCCTCCCTTCAGTCTCACGAACCCCCACCTCTGGAAGTCCAAGCCTATCTTCCTTGAGAAGCACAAGCATCATGAAGGTGTCCTCATCAGAGCTGCCCAGCACAAGCTCTTCCAAGGACGACAGCACATGCTTGACTGGCCCAGGAATCATCAAGAAATAATCTCAGATGCCATGATAGTGTCTCTCAAGCTGCAGTCTTGTAGTGGCTGTATGTCAGGCAGCAAAAGAAAAGGGGTGGTCAGAATCTTTATTAAATTAGATTTCTGGGAGCTTAAATGCTACAACCTCCAACCACCACATTTATAGGCAAATTAACTCAGGTTTTATCATACTGCATCAGGTTTACTTTTTAGCATTGGAATCTCCTCTGTGGCTAAATTCCTAATTATATCAATACAATGCTGCTATTGCTTAAAAATGTACTAATTGCCAAATATTCTTTGGTCACTGTGCCAGAGCATAGATTTGTTTCTAAAAGAGGAAACAATGGAAGAAAATAAGTACCTGGCTCAAGGCCGTTTGCTTAATTAACCATATGTAAAATAAAGAAAACTGGTTGTAATTGGCCGTAAATTCAAGTCATTTGGGGTATGCTCAAAATTTCTGATGCCTCACATATTCTATAGTCCAATTATATCAGAATCTCTAAGGACAAACTAATTAATGAGTCTAAAACATAGATGTTCTTTGTTAAAATTTTCAGAATTAGAAACTACATTTGAAATTTTTACGTGATAAAATAAACTATGTAAGGGAAAAGAAAAAGGTAGTTGAAAAGTCAAATTCTACCCACTGGCTGCCAGTTTGTGTACATAGACTTAAATAGTTGAAAAAATAGTTGAAAAACAAACATACAACTTCACTACAATGCGATTGCAATAAAACAGTGAAGCCTTTCTACCACGAGGCTGACTTTGAAAAAAAAAAAAACTAGAAATCAGAATTTAAAGCCCCCAATATGATTCCAGTATGTGGCTCACTTAGTACTTCGAGGTTAGGCTAATGCTTCTCAAATTTCACTGTTCAGTAGCATTACCAAAAGCTTATGTTTAAATGTAGACTGTGATTCAGTATTGCAGTCAGTGTATGGAATTCTCTATTTCTAATAAGCTCCTGAGTTAATTTGCCCATAATCCAACTTGCACTAGCAGCATTCCTTGGTAGTCATCCCATAGTCCTGTCTGGGATCTCCGCTGTAATCCATGGCTCATCCATTCCATTCAGGGACTATGACCTTGCTCTACTTCACCTAGGGGCCATCTCCAAATAAGCAGATTGTGAGACCCATAATCCTTTCTTTCTTGCATTTATTATACTCCCATAGTACCAGATAGGTTTCCAAATTTTTTAATCTAGGGGGTAAGTAAAGCCAAATTTGAAAAGCAGGACACCCCTCCAGCATTCGAGCCCCTTACTTTCAAGAGACTCAGGATTCTGTCTGCAGTCCCAATGTAGAACTTCTGACCCAATCTGTCCCTATGGTTGTAATCCAGGAGCAAAAGGATATGGCACAGAAAGAAATGAAAGTTTCAGGCTGAATATATCACTCTTTCACCGTATTTCTTTTTTTTATTTAATTTTATTACTTTTTTTGAGATAGAGTCTCACTCTAGCCCAGGCTGACCTGGAATTCACTCTGTACTCTCAAGGTGGCCTTGAACTCATGGCAATCCTCCTGCCTCTGCTTCCTGAGTGCTGGAATTAAAGGTGTGCACCGCCATGGCTGGCTTCACCTTACTATGTGAGAGAGTGTCTCACTGAAACTGAAACTTGGTGATTTTGCAAAACCAGCAAGTCCCAGGAATCCTCACATCTCAATCACCTGAGCACTGGGATTATAGGGCGCTACTCCTGGCTTTGACATAGGTGTTGGGGATCCAAACTCAGGTCCTCAAGTATTTCATTGACTGAGCCGTATCCCTAGCCCTTGAAAGCAGTATTTCTTTCTTTCTGTGTGTGTGATATGCATGCATGTAGGTATATTAGTATGTTTACATTTTATGTTCAGCCAGCAGGTAATTCTGAGGGGAGGGTTGTTTCCTGCAGCTTCCCTTGTGGCATGGAGCTCCGTCCAGCCTCGCTCAGTGGTGGGATGGCAGCTTCACTTCACCACTCAGCCAGCAGAGCCCCAGCAAGCACTTTGATCTTGTTTTCCTGAGGATAGCTCCTCACACTCTGCAATGCAGTAGATTTTCTGTGCTGTCAGAACTCACCAGCTTCTGGGTTTTCATAGTCTCATCAACTCTCGGGCTGTGTTCTGCAGAAAAGCTCAGGGTAAGGCTATTTCATTTCTAGAGAACCTTGAAATTATGCCCTGTTAGCATGAACAGAGAAAAGCACATCTCTAAAAGATATATTTTACCTCTGTGTTGGAGCATCTGCATTTGGAGCCTGGGCTGGGCCATTCTGAAGACGTTTCCCTACCCTTACATGGTATGACATTGCAGCTTTCTGTCTCATATCAAATTTAAAAGATTAAACAGATAAGAAGAATATGAAGTAATAAATGAAAACAATAATTCTAAATTCTCACCATGAAAAAGTCAAGCTGCTTTTTTTCCTCCCAGCAAGACAGAAGTTGGAAAGGCTATAATTCACACTGAAAAATAGCAAAAAGACACCATTTACCCTCCCTTCATTTTAGTAGAAGGGATTCTGGAATTAGAACGGTTTGGGTTTGGACCATGACTCTGCTGCTTATCTTGAATGTGCCACTTAATCTTTCTCATTCAGTGTTATAGCAAGGGATGAAGCCACCACAAAGGGATATTTTAGAACCTGCATGACAGTGCCTGATAAGTGGCAGACATCCCTAGATACAGCAAAAATCACGACAGTCGTCACCATTACTAGTGGCGAAAGCCTTTGCCTGTAGTAATGGTAACAACATATACATATGCCATTTGCCTCCACCAAGAAAGTGGCTCTGGACCTGGAATTTATTTTTTTAAATATTTTTATGTATTCATTTTCTAGCACAGAGAGAGAGAGAGAGAGAGAGAGAGAGAGAGAGAAAGAGAGGAGAGAGCACCAGGGCCACACCTTGTGGGTCTGGCTTATGTGGGTACTGAGGAATTGAACCTGGGGCCTTAGGCACTGGAGGCAAGTGCCTTAACCACTGAGCCATCTCTCCAGCCCTGGACCTGGAATTTAAATTGACAGAAATTAAGCATGTCCAAGATCCAGATGCATGATGGATGTAGATAATTAGTCATCAGGGAATAGTAGATTCTTGAAGTGTGTCGGTACTTGCATGGCTCATAAAAGGGCTCTGAAGGCCACATGGCTCCTGTCATCATGGCAATCAGAGGTCTGTACTGGCTGAGATTCCTCTTGTGAGCACAATTACTTACCTGAGTGAGTTGTGAGCCAAGGCTGTATCCAGGGGAAATCTCAGGATATCAGCAGACACAAGTAGGACTCCAACAGTGAGTTAGAATCACTGGAGTTAGAAATCTGCCACATTCTGGGGGCTGGAGTGATGGTTCAGTGGGAAAAGTACTTGCCACCTAAGGAAGAGAATCTGAGTTTGAATCCCCAGCACCCATGGATAGCCAGGCATTGTGGCATGCACTTATAATCTTAGTGCTGGCGAGGTAGCAACAGGAAGATTTCTAGGGTTTGCTGGTTAGATAGTCTAGCCTAACAGTGAACTTTAGGCTCAGTACACATATGAGCCTGCATGTATACAGACATAATATACACAAGCATGTATACCACATACCCATACACAAGAACAAAAGAAATCTGTCCCCTATAAAGTCCTAAGCCTGGTAACATTGCTCTTCCATCCAGTATTAATCCCATAGGAAGGAAGTCTAAGTCAAAATAATTGTGCAGAGGAGTGATTAAACATAGCCCCCTAAATATCCTATATAATGTCCCTTTTAGTATATAAAACCCAATATCCATTTTCTGGAATATATAAAGGACTAAAGATTTTCTGAAGTATGATTACATCTTGTAAAATTTAAAGTAAATTCTACATAGTACATATGATATTACATAAAAGGTTCCATACCAGAATGCTACACTTGGATTTTTCTCCCCTTACTCCACATTTTCAAGCATCACAGACTTCTCTGTGACCACTATGCATCAGTTCCAGCAAAGTTCCTGGAAGGCTAAGATCAATCCCTTCATAGATTTAAAAGAAATACTAGAGGAAAAAATGATCTAAATAGTCAAATAATACTGAATTATTACTGGAAACAAAAAATGACAGAAACAATAACTAACTCCATTCCTTGATTGTTTCCTACATACTAGGGATCCTACTGTATATTTACTTAAATTATACATTATCCTCACAAAAGTAATGCAAGAGAGGAATCAACTATTTATTACATACTGAGAAAGTGTGTTTCAGAGAGGTTAAGAATCTTGGTCAAAGTCATGCAGTAAATAATGGGCAGACTGATCCAAATGTTATGTAATCAAATTCTACAGTTATTGCTTTTTAAAATGAAGAGAACAAGGAAGAAGTGTCATAGATGCACATAAGTTGCCAGCCCATTTTGTCCAGACTGACACGAGCAGTAATATTATCAACTGAGCCAAGACCATAGGGATAAGAACTCAGACATCCAAATCCTCAATACCATAAACCCATAAACCAGAATTGGCAACGATGACTCAACAACTTTTGAATTATCTTCCTTGCTCTCTCCCTCTCTTCCCACTTTCTCTCTCTTCCCTTCTTTCTCCCTCTCTTTTTCTCGCTTCCTCTATATTTCCTCCTCTCCCTTCTCCTCTTGGAGCACCTCTATCTTATCTCTATCTCTCTGTGTCCCTCAAAGGGTCTCAAAATCAAATCTATTTAATTGAACCAAATGGGACTTGACATTTTTTGGCTCACGGGCCACTTTATCCAACAAATATATTGTTTTATTCTGTTGTGGGCAGTTTCCCTGGCAATTCTCACAAAGTGACGGCATTGCAACAAAACAATTTCCTCCTACTGGCATAGCCAACATCTCTTGTGATCTCCAGAATTGAGAAGACAATCAAAATTCATGGAGGAGCATTGTTAGTGTGCATCCCCAAAGAGCCATGGGATACCTGAAAATGTGACAGAGATCACTTATGCCATCAGAAATAGACATCCTACTGGCTTCCTTGATAGAATTCTCAACTTCTTTCTTTTACCATAAATAAAAAAAATCTCCCAGTTTTTCTGAAATCCTTTCTCTATCCCTATGCACCCACATTCCAGTGCTGCTTTCTTTCTTGGGGAATAATTCTTAGGTTTTCTCCCTTTAATAAAACATAATCTCAGCATGAGATATTACATCAATTATTAGCAACTTATAATAGTTTAGAATAACTCATTTTTATGAGTAACTCTTGGGAACTTACTGGCTACAGAATAAGTATCATGATAATTTAAGATAAATCTTTGGGCATTTGCTATCTAGTCCTGCTAAACAGGGATTTTTGTTCCAAGGAAAGAATTCAAGCTGGGAAAAGGAAGGAAGGTTTGTAGGAATGTCCTGAAAGTGTCATAAGGGGGCCAGCACCTAGTCCACTGATGGCTACACCCTAAAGGTGTCAGCCATGTTAGGAACACAATCCATGACCTTCATAGCAACCCCTCAAGCCACCTCATCCTGGTAATTATTTCTGCCTCAACTTCAGAGCCACTTGATTCCTTATACCAATTTGGAGGACTCCCCAAACATCTTGTACTATCATTCAACAGCCTTTATCAGATTGCATAATTATAAATTCCTGTACCCCAAGATCATAAATATGATGACCATGTCTAATTTTGTTTATTTTGGGTCTACTTCCAGAAAATAGGATGATGGCTATCCCTCAGCAGGCATTCAAAAAATGTCTTGACTCATGAATGATAGGGTGATTTTCACATAGCTATTCTTAATATCTACTATACAAATAAAAAACATGCTGTGTCTGAGGTCAGCTCAAGGTCAAGGTCAAGTTTTGAGAGTTTGAGCCACTTTATATGGTGTATCTGAACTCACACCCTTTCTATCACACCATACTGTTTGTTTTTCAGCTCCAGGAGTCTCACAAAACCATGTCTTCTCTTTTTCTAGTCCTTCCACAAAGACATGTTTTTGATCTCCTTCTACAGTCTTACTCAAAGGATTTGACTAGACACACCACCATGATCACATTACGATATGGTCAATCCTGGCAATCTTTTATGTGTCAACTCAGAGCTTCTTGATTCCCCACACCATTCTGGAAGACTCTCCAAACATCTTGTCAGATTGCATAATTGCAATCGCTAGACCATATCCACTATTGTGTCTGTGGCTACTGAATAATAACTAGATTTAAAATAAAGCAAGATAAAGGTAAGTATGTTTTTATAAAACATAACAAAGGGACCCCAAAAAGAAAGAGAACAATTTTGTTGCTTGTTAGTGAAATAATGGACATGTAAATGGGAAAAACCATAGGAAAACTTCTGGAGAGTTCACAAGAAAACTCTGACTTTGTGGAGGTCTTGTTGCTGAGGCTGAGGGTTGGGAGCCTGATACTGGAGGTCAGAAGACATGGTCATGAGCCCCAGATCCTCCTCTGGCATGATAAAATCCACTCGACACCATCTTATTGAAAGTTGTGCTTTGGGACTGACTGTAATATCCCTCTAAGTATGAAAAGTTGAGGGTGATAAGTGTATTCTGGGAAGGATCTTGCTTCCGTGGGTTGTCCAAACTCACAAGAAGCCTATATCATGATTTAATAGAGTTAAAAGCAAATACACTGAAGTTTGCATCCCTAATACCAGTGAAGTCACATTGTGATGAACTATTTCAGGTTTACTGCATTACTGCAGACTTTGCTTGTTCTAGAAAACAATCTCACAGAATCCATCAAGCTCGTGGTTAGTGCAAAGAGCAGCTTAAAGCTACTGGCATCATTTGCAGCACAAACTTAAATGAAGAAATTTATAAACAGAAGAGAATGTCTAATTTGCACATAACTCATGGCAGAAAAATGAAAGATGAGTTCAGTAATATTTCAGCTGACTCCGTAAGACAGCTTAGAGGCTTTAAAACATATCCTCAATATTCAAACAATTTCAGTGCCAAAGATGGGATTCTGCCCTGGTTTAAAACCCTATACAAATTGCTTCAGCCTTTACATTCTAGCATCATCAAGGCCAGAACCATTCATGGATTCACTTCTACAGGACTGGCCTCACGGTATCTTCCCAGCTCTTGGCATTCCGTTTATTAATGAATCTTGATTGATTTATAAATGAGCCTCTCTTTGGTGCTGATACATTGGTGCTACATTGGTGACTGTGACCTCAGAGACATGGCCCCACAGGAAAGACTGTAAACATAAGTAAATTTCTCCCCAATTTCCACTGGGTGATGTCCTCTTCCTCTTTTAAATGCTGACTATATCTGCAAGTCTTTTCTGAAACCTCTAACTGGGTGTTGCCCTGTCCTCATTACTTTGGGCCTCACTACATTTCACAGCTATCACATATTAAGCACAGAAGTTGGAGATTAGTCATGTGAAGGGATTATCTGGTTTAAGTTTCAAAGCAAGATTATGTAAACCCACTCTTACCGATGAGAAATACAATGTACCTGAGGTCACTCAGCTCAAAGTGGTGAGGTCAGGCTTCCAACCCAGGCAGCACCATAACTTCTTTCTCTCCCACACTTAACCACAGTCATCGTTTTTCTTATTTCCCCCCACCCAATACCCTCACCTGAAAGCAGGTTGTGTCTTATTCACCGCACATTCTCACCTGGCTATCACACTCTTCCTTGTCAATGGGGCTAGACACTGAGTCAATAGTTGTTGGATTTAATCTAATTCCGTGGACATCCAATTTAAATTTTGTGACCTATCATTGGACCCTCCAGATATGACCTTTTGAGTTCTTATCACACACCCTATCACTTTGAACTTCAATATTTTTTGTGCTTTCATTTGCATAGACTCCTTGGTGTTTCTGTCTTGAGCTATTTTATCATGCTGGAAAGCTAGCTGGGCTTGCTGTTTATTCATTCAGCTGCTGTTACAGGAAGGAGGGAGGGAATTCGATTTGTCTAGAAGGCTGTAGAGCATGTTGGAGGATCTGCCTGGAAGACTTCTGGGGTTTTCAGAAGGGCATAGCTCAGGAAATGATCTGAACAGAGAGGTCCCTGCAGCCTCATCCTTCTCCCTGGCAGGCCCACCTTGAAGGACTGCCTCTGTGGCCACGTTAGAAGCACCAAGAAGCAAGATTAAACCTGGAAAAAAACAGTTTCTCCTAAAAGTTTGAGCAGGAACCATTTGCTAGTGTTGCAATTCTATGTAGTATAGAAACGTGGATATTGACTTTATGTAATAACTCCTGGTTTTTAGTCAAGGCCTTTGCTGACACAGAAATGGTAAACCTGCCAATAACCATCAAGTCCAAACAGACTTCAGGAGGCAATTTCCCATAGAGGAAGAGGCAGGGCAATACTGGGGACTGTGATATCAAGATGTTCTTGGTTTTAAAGAGAATTATAAAAAAAAAAAAAGACAGCTGTATGAGCCACAAATCTGGTGCTAAAGTTTGGATCTCCATTGCCTCCCTAAATAAAGGCCCGGGTGTTAAAGGCTTGGTTCCCATGGTGGCAATATTGGAAAATGATAGAATCCTCCAGATGTGGGGACTTATTGGAGGTCTTTAGATCATTGGGCCATGCCTTAGAAAGAGTTTGCAGGACCTCAGTTATTTCCTTTTTCTTTTCCTTCCCAAAGGTGAGGTGAGGCGAAGCTCAGCTGTATTACTCTCACAGACAATGATCTACTGCCTCGCCAGAGGCCCAAATGGGACAAGGCCAATTACTCATGGACTGAAATCTTCATAACTATATCCAAAATAAACATTATCTCTTCATAATTATCTCAGATATTTTGTTATAGAGATGAGACAACAGCACATTTGTGAGGCATATTTATACACATACATTTCCTTGGTTAATGGAAAGAAATTTTTCACAATGCAAAATTTATGTGGTGATTACTGAAATGAACAGGTAAGAGGTACTAGCCTGAATACAATTATCATAAATAATGTCATCTGTGCTATCATAGTTGTCAGAGGGAAAGGCATGAGCAATGAAGTTAGATTATGGCTTCCCACCGCCACACTCTCTCATTCACTTTCAGGAACCAAATGACTTCTTAGGAAATGTACAAGATAAGAACTAGTTAATACAGAGAAGTATAATGGACATTCTAATAACTCTAATATGTAAAAATGTTCAATATCAACAAAATATTTCACAAGTGATAAATTTAAAACAGAATCTAGGGCAAAAAAAGGTTAGGAAAAGGCAAAAACTTCATAAATGAGGCACTAGTTTCCCATGTTTTTTCAATGGGACAGATATCACTTATCCCTCCATCCCCAATAAGCTCATCACACCCAGGTAGATAATTTAGTCTTCTCATGCAAGCTAAGCAAACATGTGAACAAGCAAGTTAAGGGGAATTCTGCTAACTAGTCTATTGGTTGGCCACATTAAGTTTCATATGCTAACTTCTTACATGAGAACAGATCTTTATGAACTATAAAAGTCACTTAGTATACATAATTCACTTATTACCATGTGTTGCAGTCAGCTCAGACATCACTGGGATAAACCTCCAAACCAGACATAGTTATGGGAGGAAAGGATTAATGGAAGCTACAGATTCAGGGGGAGTTCCCTAATGGTACAAAAGGCTGCCCCCCTTTCACAAGTCCAAGCAGAGAGAGAGAGAGAGAGAGAGAGAGAGAGAGAGAGAGAGAGAGAGAGAGAGAGAGAGAGAGAGAGAAAGAGAGAACAAAATATCAAGAGAGAGAGGGGGGCCATCACCAACACCATACACATAGAAGAGCAAACAGGCAGGGGGGCAAAGAGAGATTTTCTCCCCTTTTAACAGCCTTAGGGGGAGGTCTTGCAACCCTATGCTAGACTTAATGGCTTCCTGAATATCAGCAATTTCCTTCCTGCACTGACTTCCCAGGAAGGTATGTTTACTTCTAGCTTCTTTAAGCTTCATTACATCTGCCCCCTACTCAGAAGCTGCCTTCCTGTAAGCATCCTCAGAGACCCATCCAAGATAATTAAAAAGATCAAGCTGACAACAAAACCTAAACATCACACTATGGTTAAACTAACTGTAGACTATATTTCTCTAGACTAGATCTCCTTTCCTTGTATTCTGAGGTCTTTGTGTTGGCACTGTGCGATAGAAGTCTTCTCCACAATAAGATATAGATAACTCTAAAATTACATGTCTTTCTCTTTGAAAGTAGAGGATTTGTTTTGGGAAGATTTGAACACTTTCTGAAATAGAATACACAATTTATTATGGGTAGCATAAATTTAATATTTAAACTGCAAACCACAGCTAAAATGTTTTCTTCTAGTATTATTGAATCCTCCATTGTAATCTTAAACTGCTGTGGTAATAAACACTTGTTTCATACATAATTGCCATAGCTCTTTATTAAATATGTAAAATATTTCTAAAATATGTAAAAATAATATATAACTTGAGTTTCATCAAATTTATATTGTGATAAGTAGTAGGAAATTGCAACAAATGGATAGCTATGGCTCTTTGCATGAAAGAGTATAGCTCAAGTCCTATCTCTATGAGAGTATAACAAAATTGTCAACAAGCCACTCTGACTTGCAGCTTCATCATAGGGTTAGATCACACTGACATATAGGATTTTCAGTAGCTTTGAAAGAAGTTTTATGAGAAAAGCATCTAATTTATAGTTGCTGCTTAGTAAAAACTTGTTTATTCTTGTTTTTTTTCTTATTATATATTAACATAGCTTATACATATTATGAAATCCTATTTCTTATACATCAAAGTTGCAGAAAAAAATTTTAGAGTCAGTCAGTATGATATACTTAATAATGTTGGAGTAAAAAATTAGAAAATATGCTCAATTACTTATACTTTGTTTAAATATAATTTTTTTATTTATACAAGTAGATAAGTCATCTCCTCTTGTCATGGACTGAATATTCATGACTCCTTAAATTCATATGGTAAAATTTTAATCCCCAACATGGTGGCATGGAAAGGGATAGCATTTGGAAGGCCATGAAGGCATCAGGGTAAAGCTTTAATAATGAGATTAATTTCATTTTATTTTTTTCTTTATGTTTAAAATTTTCTCATTTACAGTTAAAATTTCTGGATGTCAATATGACATTTTCATACATATATATGATTTTACTTTGCTCATATTGCTTCCCTCAGTATCCACCTCCCAGTCCTTGAAATTAATGCCATTAATAAATAGAATCTGAAGAGCATTTTAGCCGCTCTCCATCATGTGAGGTCACTGATATGAAACAAGAAGATTGTCTTCACCAGAACAGGATGCTAGCCTAACTTCAGATTTCCAAATGCCAAAACTATAAGAAGAAGGTTTCTGTTGCTTAAAGCCACGCCACTTATTGTCCATTGTTTCAGCAGCCTGACTGACTGAGAGACCACTTAAGGGATACTGAAAGGATAAATGAGCTATCCATGGTCCCCTACCACAAACACTGATGCAGACGGCCCACGGAGGAGGATATCCAGCTGACTGGGGATGGGGAAGGGGGGGAATGGGAAATTGGGAATAACAACTCATGGTTGGCCCACTAAACAATGTAACTCATTATGAACAATAAAGAAAAAAAATGAAGCAATAGATTGAGATACATCTTATTTGAAATAATCACCCAGAAACGATTTTCTATACTTCTGTTCCTTGACAATAAAACACATTTTAGCAACAAAATAACCAACAATGTAAAGACACACATACAGAATCAGAAAAAAATATATATTTGCTAGCTATTTATTAAAGAGGTTAATATACTAAACATAAATAACTCAGAACACAACAAAACAAGTAAAAATTGGGCAAATGGTCTGAATAGAAACATGTCATTAGAAAAATGCAAACAGCCAAGAAATATATAAAAAAAATTATGTGAATTGTCATGGGGAAAATAGTCAAAACCATATATTGAGATAGCTCAGTTTGTAAGGTTGCCAAATATTACATTGTTATCAATTCTCAATATTAAATGGGATTCTTTACAGGGCATGCATGGTTCTCCTCATCATTTCTTTAGTGGACATCTTTTGTGAAAACAGTGTTCTAACAACTGAGATTATCTGTCTGGCTAAAACATAAACACATAGACTTCTCTCTGGCGTAACTTTCTCAATTCCTCTGCATTTCAGGCTCCAAGTTCTTCTGTATTTCACATGACTATCTCCTGGACTCTTCCTTTACTATCTTCTACTGGAAAATTCTAGGCATGTATACTAAGAAATAAATTTTGTGATGGTTAAGTTTTGTTGTCAACTAGACCTTTTAAATTATCTTTGGTGGATTTTTTGATGTTTATCACAGGAAGGCATCCCTCTCAGCAGGGTTCAGGATGCAAGGAAGCTCAGGGAAGCTGGAAATTAATATCCCTTCTTGGGAGGGCAGAGCAGGAAGGAAATTCCAGAGACTCAGGAAACCAAGAAGTCTGGGATAGGGTTGCAAAACCTCTGCCCTAAGGCTATATAAAGGGGAAGAAATCTCCTTTTTCTTGCTGCCTATTCATTGTTCTTTGTGTGTGGTGCTAATGATGGATTTCTTTCTCTGCTTGGACCTGTGAAAGGGGGCCAGCCTCTTTCACCATTATGGAACTTCCCTAGAATCTGTAACTTCAGTAAATCTTTTCCTCCTATAAACTGTGCCTGGTTTGGACATTCATCCCAGCAGCAGGTGCCTGACTGACAAAGTTTAAAAAGATTTCCTAGCTAGAGTGAAACCATGACTCCTCAGACAATGATGCTGTAGTCTTAATACCTATAATCTGAGATGGTGCAGAGATGGCCTTATTTGTGAATACATTTTTTATCTATAGCTTAGTTAAAATGAATTCAGGCTGCAGTAAGGTGAATTTCCATATTAGTCCAGGATTCTCTAACTAGTTATCATGAGCTGAATAGCAGCACTTATTATTCACAGTTCTGGGGATTAGGACATAGGTGATGAAGGTGAGAGCAGATCTGGTGTCTGCCTGGGAGAGGCTGCTTCCTGCTTTGTACATAAATTAATGTTATCTCTTTCTGTCTTTACACAGTGCAGCAGAAAGCAAATATTTCTATGTCTTCATACAAAGTCACCAGTTTCTTTCATGAGGGCTCTACCATTTTGACCTAATCACTTCCCAAAGACCTCACTTCCCCATATTATCACATTAGGTGTTAGGATTTCAATGTACAACTTTTGAAGGGCATAGTCATTCTGTCCATAACAACCCCTTATCTCAAATTAGTATCTTTATCTAATATGACTGGAAACCAAGTTATTAAAAACATGTTATGAGAGAGACATGTAGATAGCAAAGGGACCTATGCTGCCTTAGCTTGTGAGCTCTCAAAAATCAGAAAGGTTCATTGCTTCAGAGGAAAGGTATGCCTGCCAACAGCTGGAATTTGGATTTCCAGCTTGCAAAAAATTTCAGATGCAAATTTTTTTGTGTGTCAAACCACCTAACTATATTGTCTCATAATGGAAAATATAGCAAACTAACACTAGGTGATATTCAGTCTGTATGCTCTGTCTTATTCAATAATTTGTCTAGATGTTGACATTATTTCTTCCAGTAGGTATATAGATATTGTGTAAATATTCTGAGTTTTTCAAATACCCATAGGTACCCTCTGATACAAAATTAAAGACTTAAGACATTTTTGACTTATCAATCTACATTTCTGAAGTCTTATGGACTTAGAAATCTTTATCTGGACAGTTGCAGCCATCTACTCAGGCCAGGTTACATTCTTACTATAGAAAAGATGATGAAATATTCTCTTATAAATGTTCTCCTACCTCACCACTGTTCTAATGCACCCTGAGACCACAGAATCAGAACCGCACATGTCCCAAACACTAGAAGCATGAATAATAAGTGCTGCTATTCACCCTAAGACCACAGAACCTTTACATTGTAATTTTCTTTTACCACTAAACTCTCTGGAGAAGACAAATAATTACATTTGGATGCTAAGATGCCCAAGATCCAGGTGGCAATAGATCGGGTGTCAGGTGAGGAACTGCTTACTGGCTTACAAATGGCTACCTCATGGAAACATGTACTAGCATCTGCTCAAAAAGAAGCAGATATAAAATACATTTTTATATGATCCCTGACTCTCTTTGGAAATTATATGTCAGAACCTGAATTGCAGCTTCTCTGTTGCCATGGACATAAGCAGCCATGTGGTAAAAATTAAATCTGAAGGTAAACAACTGAAGGACAGCCATGATTAGAGGAGGCATTATCAGATCTCTAAGACCTTATATCTAACACCCCAGCTGCCTAAAGGAATGGTGTGTGTGGTCTTTCCCAGTATCATTCCTGAAGTCACACTGGTTGCACACTTGCATAAATTAATGGTTTAGTTAACCAGAGTTACTGAGGGCTTGTATGTGTCTGTTATGCCAACACGTAGGGATACAAATATAAATGAAATATGGTTTTTTCATTCAATAACCTCACTGTTTAGTGAAGAGAAGTATTCATCATGGCCAATTTAAAAATAAACCTGTTTTATAATCTATAAAAGAAAACACTCCTGAGAGAAAAAGGTTATGCAGAGTAGAAGGGGATGATCCAAAATGGAGAGCAACACAGCTCTGAAAGCTAAACACGAAGAGTTTTCCTAGAAGATAGAAGTGGAAAATACAATTGTGAAGGATCAAGAATGTAAGAGGTCCATGGGAAAGATTTCTTGTGTTCCTCAAGTACTTTCCAGAATGTCAGGCTCACCAGTCTGGAAGCAGCTCCTCAGTGTTAAGGATAAAGATGGCAATGTTCACATAGTTAACAGTGACACTATGACACTATGAGGGCAAAAACCTAGTGAGGTAAATGTTTCACGTGACATAGTTTTCAGTAGTCTTGTGACAGCCCAGAAGAATAAATAGTAGCTGAAAACAAGAAAATATCCAGGACAATAAAAAGTATAGAAACAATGTTACTATCTCCCTAATCCTGTCAAAATAGTCTCCTTTTCTATACTTTAAATGTATACTGAGAGACAAAGAGAGGAGAGGAGGAGAGGGGAGGGGAGAAGAGGGGAAAGGAGGGGAACGGAGGGGAGGGGAGGAAAATAAAGGAGAAGGGAGAGGAGATATAAAATGAAAGTAAGTATATCTCTATGATGGACCTTCTAGTAAAAGACTTGTTAAGGCTTCTAGTCTATTGTTTAAGTGAAGAAATAGGTGATGGTCCTAGATGCTTCTCATTAAAACTAATCATTTGCCAAGAACTCATTCCTTTGAGAAATCATTTTCCACTCATTTTTAAATTGTGTTAATGGAATTTTCTATTTCTGAAATTCTAACTGGCAAATAAGATATGAATGTATTTTCAAATTATCTAATAGTTAACTAGTAGATTTTTTATCCTATAATTCATTTGTATAATGAACAAGGTCATCCTATTAATGAGAAAAGAGTTTGTATAATTTAAATGCATATATTACTTACAGATTGAAGAGTAGAAATTATTACAACAAGCTTCAAGTAGAAAATCAAGTTAACATAGTAAGTAAAATTACAAAATAGATGAAACTGCTCTGAAATGCAGGAATTTTGTAAGCAGACACAAAATTGTCAAAGATATATAAATGTATGATCAAATGAGTAATTATCAGGTAAATGAAAATAAAAATACATCACAAATATATTGCACCTAACACCTGTTAGAATGGCTATGAACCAAAAGGTAACAAAAAAAAACCTATTAGGAGAATGGCAAAGAAAGATTTACATTTTGTACACTCAGGGTAGGAATGTAAATTGGCCAAGATATCATGGAAAATGTTATAAAGATGCCTCAGAAAAAAAATTTTAAAATACTACCCAATGGGCTGAGATGACTTAGCAGTTAAAGGTTGTGAAGTTTGACAGTCTGAGTTCAATTCCCCAGCACTCATGTAGAATCAGATGCAAAATTGGAACATGCATCTGGAATTAATTTGCAGTAGCCAAAAGTCCCCGGAACACCCCACCCCCATTCTTCTCTCATTCTCTCTCTCTCTCTAATAAATATATAAAAATAAACTTTAAATGGTGCTACCATTTGACTCAGCGAACCTAGTTCTTACTATAAATCCAAAATAAATGAAGTTATTATATTGAAGAGATATCTAGACTCATGAATTTGTTGCAGGATTATTCGCAATAGCCAAGAAATAGAATTAACTCTATCATTTACAAATAGATAAATTAGTCAAGAAAATATGAGATACTGATTGTTATTTAATAATAAATATTCAATCCAGAAAATAAGCAAGTCCTGTCATTAATGACAACATAAATGTACCTCAATATTATATTATATATTATAATATAGGCACAAAAGACAAATAGCTCATGATATAATTGATGAAATCTTAAAAAGCCAAATTTAAACAATGAAAAGAGTGGTACACTTGAGGAGATTTTTCAAAGGAGAAATGCTTCAGTTATAAGATGCAGAAATTCAAAAGTCTCAAATACAATGTGGAAACTAGAGTCAATATGTGTATGTGTGCTTGAAATTTGTTAGAAGATTCTATTTTATATTCCTATCACACCATGAAAATGGTAACTGTGTGATGTAATTAGAAACTGTTGCTGCCAGAAAGCAAAACTCTGCACTTGCAATTAAAGATTCTACAAGGCTGAATAATAACTTAGAACTGCTATGACTATGGAAAGTTGGAATATTGCAGGTGTAGCTAGGGCTTTTTTTTTTTTTTTTTTTTTTGGTTTTTCGAGGTAGGGTCTCGCTCTAGCCCAGGCTGACCTGGAATTCACTCTGTAGTCTCAGGGTGGCCTTGAACTCACTAGATCCTCCTACCTCTGCCTCCCGAGTGTTGGGATTAAAGGCGTGCGCCACCACGCCCGGCTAGGGCTATCTTTAGCTATCATTAGGCGGCCATTGCCAACCTTCATGTTGGACCTAACATACATTCTTATGACTACCATGTAAAGACTTTTGGATGTACTGACAGAACATTAGTTTCCACCAACACAATGACTATGAATACCATCAGAAGCAATCATAGCTATGGCAATCTCTGCTTATCAACTTGACAGGATTTAAAATCACAATGGAATCAAATCTCTGGTCATGTCTGAGAGATTTTCTAGATTAGATTAGTTGTGGTAGAGGAACCTCCTAACTTTGGTCCACAATATCCCATGTGCTAAGTTCCTCTACTATATAAAAAAGAGAAACCTAGGCTGGGCGTGGTGGCGCATGCCTTTAATCCCAGCACTAGGGAGGCAGAGGTAGGAGGATCACCGTGAGTTCAAGGCCACTCTGAGACTACATAGTGAAGTCCAGGTCAGCCTGGACTAGAGCGAGACCCTACCTCGAAAAACCAAAAAAAAAAAAAAGAGAGAGAGAGAGAGAAACCTAGCTGAGCATTCAACATTAATCACTCTCTACTTCCCTGCCTATATGATGCAGGATTCCTCTTCCTGCCATGGTGAACATCCCTTGGAAACTAAGCTGAACATAAGCCCTTCCTTTCCTTGGCAACCAGCTAATTCTGGTCAGGTATTTTTCTGGTTGTGAGTGGGTATTTCTTCCCAGAGATGAGAAAGTAACTGATATAGAAAACTGGTACCAAGAAGTGAGGCCATTGATGTGATTCATAATCCTGACTTTGTGGTCCTTGATCTTTTGTAGGTGGTTTGTGGGAGGAATATGAAAGGACTCGATATTTTGGACCACAAAAGCCTTACCTTTGTAATGGGCTCTCCTGGAGGGCATTTATTCAGAGGCGTCTAGTCTAAGGCCAGGCTCCGTCTCTAACTTATAGTAGAATTTGGCATCATCATCCATGTGGTACTGATTATGGAAGAATGAAAGGCACAAGCTAGAGGTCATGAGTATGGTGCTATGGTTTCAGAGAGACACTGAGGCTAAGCAGTGTGAGGCAGGGTTGAAGTTACTGGAAGGAGGCCATGTGAGGCCAGGGAGGGAAGCTATGAAAGTGAACCCTCATTTAAAATGGGAACTTTGGGATGTTGCAGATGCCAGGACCATGGGATGGCTTCCCAGAACCTTGCAAGTTTGGGATATCCTGTCCAGGAAAAAGGCTACAGGCAGTATAGCTAGAAGGGAAAAGCTACCCAGGCAGTTTGAAGCCCAGATTTTATCATGAGTCCCAGATAACAGATAAGGAGCTGCAGGATTTCAGTCTTGTTCTAGTCTAATCATTTCTTGCCATGCCCTATTCTTCCCTTTGGGGTCAAGAATACTTTATTCTGTACCATTATATTTTGAAAGTATGCAACTTGTGTTTTGAATTTACTGGGTTCACAATTAAAAGACTGCCTTGAGTCTCAGATGAGACTTACACCTTTCATTTTTGAACAGTGTTAAAGTTGGAATAAATGCATTTTTTTGTATTATGAGATGGTCATGAGCCTCTAGGACCAAGGCACGGAAGGTTACAACTTAAAAGTGTTATATTTGAGTGTAAAGCAAGCAGAGTGGATTTGTGGTGGTTAATCTCTGGTTGTCAACAGGACAGGATTTAAAATCACCGTGCAAAAAATCTTTGGTCATGTTTGTAGTAATTTTCTAAATTAAAATGGTTGAAGTGGAAAGACCCATGCTAACTGTGGCCCATATGGGCAGAGTTTCTAGAATGTATAAAAAGGAGAAAGCTAACTGAACACTTATGTTAATCTCTTTCTACATCCTCCCCAAAGATGTGATAATATGACTCTGGTTAGCTGCTTTGCCATGCTTTGATGAAATTCCCCTCAAAATTGTAACATGAAAACAAACTCTTTCCTTCTTTAAGCTGCTTCTGGTTAGGTATTTTTGTCCCAGACACAAGAAGGTAACTCATAGAGTAGCATATAGCAGAGGCTTCCCTAATTTGCTCTAGCTGTCCTACCTGATATTCCCCCTAATGGAGTCCCTTTATTTATGACTTTCTTTTGTTCTGTTCATGCAATTGTTCATGCAATTGTTACCACATTGGAATATGGTATTGGAGGTAACCTGAATCTATGTTCCTGGGCCAGGGTCACTAATAGTTGACTCTACAATGACCCATTATTCCCTTTGAGGTGAGAGCTGTGTTTTTCATCAATATGTTGGAGATGATATTTAGACTAATTTTGAAAATAATTATGCAAGAGATAGTTATATTTATATCAAAATACCTATATAAAATTTTATTTGTTGATCAAAAGTGCTAAAAACAAAGTAAGACACGAAAAGAAGGGTGCTCTTAAAAGTAAATGTCCTATAAATCCCATAATAGAAGGTTTTGGTTGTCCTTTTACATTTTTGCAAAGGTAACAAAAACACAAAGATATGAAATATTAATTTCCCACACAACAAATTCATCGCAACCAGTATCTGACTCAAAGGAAAACAGAGCCTCATCTACACTCTATTATATTTAAACACACTTGAAAACCTAGCTGACACTGAATCACTGGTTTCTAGAACCTGATTCATCTTTTCTGTCTTTCAGAACTCAAACTACCTTTGAAATTCAGATGAAGTATATTTGTATACTCATATGAGCTCCATTCCATAAATTTTCCCTTTTGTATATTTCTTTATTCATTTGTAAGCAGAAACAGACAGACAGACAGAAAAAGAGAGAGCATAAAGTGTACCAGGGCCTCAATTCTGCAAATGAACTCCAGATGTAGGTGCTACTTTGTACATATGGATTCACGTGGGTACTATGAAATCTAATCCGGGTCATTAGGCTTTTCAGGCAAGTGCTCTAACCACTGAGCAATTTCTCGCACCTGAATTTTCTCTTTCTAGCAGGAGTCTTTAGAGAGCAAAGATGACACTTTTGTGGGGCTTATTGCTGTGTTTTTGCCCTCCTGCTTTCACAGTTTATGAAACTAGATATCACATATGTTTAGTGTTGGTCTGTGCTGGTTGCTATTGTAATTAGTAAAATTAGTAATTTAACCTAACCCAATAAAAATTAACATGTGGGTCTTCTTCAGTTACAAACCTGATTTACTTCTCAAGTTACTTTGTAATGTCCTCAAAGATTTTTGATTGTTGCCAATGACAAAATTTCTGTTTAGAAACAGATTTACTGTGATGTTTAATCTTCCGGAACTCTCATTTGCTCAGGCTCTTTAAGGTTCTAAAATAGGCAAACAATATACTTAATGGGTTATGGGATTATGGTTAAGACCACTGACTGCCAATTTATCTCTGCCACTCCTCTGTCAGTTATAGAGTATGAAACTAAATCTGAGAAACAGGATTGGTATTGAATAATGGAATTGCTGTGGTTTCCTACCATTGCCATGCACAATTACAGTGGAACACTCCTTTGTAAGAACATTTTCCAGGGTTACTATGCTAGGTGACCTCCTATCTGGGCATGATGGTATAGGATATAATTTCATATGACTATATCCAATAACGTTTAATAAATGAGTAATTAAATGAGGAAAGGCAGTGGTGTTCAGAGCTAGAATCTTCTTAAATCTCATCACTTATAAATGAAAATACATGATAAAAGTTTAGAAAAACTCTCTGAAAATTATCTCAAAAATTTAGATACTAAATTAGATACTATTTATTACAATTATTATCATTCACTTTAAATTTCATCTATTAACTAAATGGAACTAAACACTTGTTTTTATAAATATTTTATTCATTTTCAAGCAGACAGAGAGAGAGAGAGAGAGAGAGAGAGAGAGAGAGAGAGAGCGAGAGCGAGCCAGGGTCACCACCTTGGGGCTCTGGCTTATGTGGGTACTGGGGAATTGAACCGGGGGCCTTAGGCACTGGAGGCAAGTGCCTTAACTGCTGAGCCATCTCTCCCACCCATAAACATTGGTTTTAAGAAAGCATTTAGCTTAGCTGGCTAACACAGCATGATTCATTGTGAGGTTTTACATTTTTCATAATGTACTTATTTTCATTCTTAAACTTTTAAAGTCATTTATAATTTTAACATTTTTGTGACAATTAAAATCAATAACTATTTTCCTGGAACTTAACAAAATAACAATGGGAATATTCAGTCTTGTGTATGCTTATGGACTTTAGCTTGTAATAAATATTGAATATAATCTTTATTCCTACATAATAAAAATTAATATAAGGAAAAATAAATATTACTTAATAACTAATAAAAATTTAAGTGTTATGAGGTAAAGTCCCAACTTAAGCAAACCTGACAGGTGAAATGAGAGACTGTAAAAAGGGATGAAGGAATGGGATGAGGAAAGGGAGGGTGGGAGATCTATACAGTAAACTAAACCAATGATGAATAGAAACTATAAAATCCTTACTTTCATACAGTAAGCTCTCTAAGAAGGTGTGGGCATAGCCTGGTAAGAGGGGTCATGAATAGAATGAGAGGAAGCCCAACCTCTTGAAAAATTGTTCAGACCTACTACTCCCTGTCTCAGTCATGGGATCCTTCCCTCTCTGAGCTGTTGATCAAAGAGACCCACGAGGTCCCCAAAGCAAGATAGGCTTCTGTCAAAGCTCTTGAATACCCACACGAGGCCAAAGGTAAGATCCTATTGCTAAACAAACCACAGAAAGTCATCACTACACCAAGAAAACCAATGAGATCTCGAATGGCAACCAGCTCCCAGATGGTAGCACGTGCAGTGCAGATAGGTGCTACATGAGCTGCCTAGGGAAATTGGTCAACGATATCTGGAGTAAGCAGAACCTCTGATATAAAATTCAGACAGGTGTCACAAGAAGGCTAAATACTTGGCTTTATGGGAGAGAACAGTTAGTTAAGAAGTGATTACCTGTGATATAGTGGCACCAAAACCTAGAGGGGTAATCAACGGCTTTTAAATTGGCCAAGAGATTCACTCAGTGACAAAGAACCCTTAACTGGAATTGGGATCCAGGGCAAACTCTTATGGGGACCAAAAAACTGAGCTCCAAGGGGAAATTCCCACTACCAGAGAACTATAGAGAGGCTACTCCCCACAGACTCTTGCCAAATTAGCAATGTGTGTCTCATGTAACCTATAATTATCTCACACTCTGATGGAGATTCTGTTTTTATTTTTCAGAAGGCAGTGTGAGAGCCATGGTCAATCCAACTCCACCAACAAGCTACAGGATGATGGCACATAACCTGGCAAGAGATGAACCACCCCTGGCCTATCCTGTACACCCCAAGTGAAACCTTTGAGAGAGTGGTGTGATAAACAAGAGACCTATCACCATAGCAAGTCAATTAACCCAAGATAGATCAACTAGACAGACACCAACATTATTCAACACAAGCCAAAGGAGAAGTACAGAGACACTTAAGGTCTCAATAATAAGGCTGACTTACAACTCACCCACCATGACTCAAGGAACTGAGCAGAAGAGGGGACAGAAAGATTGTAAGAACCAAGGTGGGGGAGAATATCCAGAGACATTGCCCCCCTCAGCAACAACACACAAAGGGGGGAGGTACCTGGCTACCTCTTGTGCTACCTACCTACCCCATGGACTGATCCAGTATGCCCACGAGGAGGGCCCCCAGTGGGTTGGGGACAGGGAGGAGGGAAATTGGGGTACCATCATATGATTCACTCATACAATGTATCTAATTAAGGATAATAAAGATATCAAAAAATTAATGTGTATGAAGTATCTTAGCAGTGAACGTGTTTGTGCATTGTTAGCCTAATTTCTAATTATTTAGTCTAAGAATAAATGTGTAAATTATTCTACATTATGGAACATTTTTCAAAGCCATAATTTACAAGTTATACAAAGCAACTCTTTTATGGTAAGCACATAAGCAAACACTCTCCTCTAAGCTTGAGATTGCTTCAGGGAATTATACTATTCTGAGATCTTGATTGTATGTGTGTGCATGTGTAGGTAGGTAGGCAGGAAGTTGGTTATATATTTTCATACAAAAAGCAGTATATTTTGACGTTTTTAAAATTTTCCTAGAGGAGAAATAACCTATGATTCATAAGCAAGGTGTTTATAAGAGGTTAACACACTTTTAGTGTGAGCCAACAGACAAAACATAGCCAATCTCAAGCAAAAAGAACTGGACACAAATTGAGGAAGAGTAGTCTGATTGAAAAATGTAAGATATCACAGCAATAGAAACAACAGGATGAAGCAAGTATTCCATCCACTCACCCAGTAAACACAAAACTTCAACAACAACCAAACAAACAGTGATCTGCCCTATGATATAGAACTCAATTCTTTTTTAAAAATATTTTATTTATTCATTTTCAAGCAGAGAGAGAGAGAGAGAGAGAGAGAGAGAGAGAGAGAGAGAGAGAGAGAGAGAGAGAGAGAGAGCATCAGACCAGGGCCACCAGCTTGTGGGTCTGGCTTATGTGGGTCCTGGGGAATTGAACCCAGGGCCTTAGGCACTGGAGGCAAGTGCCTTAACTGCTGAGCCATCACTCCAGCCCAGAACTCAATTCTTGATGCAGCTTCCCAAAGAGCAAATTCTAGATTTCAGTCTATGGAAAAAGAGCTCGAAAAATGGCTTCCTTTGTCAAATGAGTTTCAAAAGCATTGTAGAGATTTTTTTCCCCACCTTGGTAGTCAGTGTATACTAATTTGCTCAAAGATGTATTATATTAATGCATTAATATTTTTATCATTATTTGATGAAAACTTCAAATTATATTTGTGTTGTGAAAACTTTAAAGCATAATATGTTTGACACATAATTTTTGAGCATTCTTTGAAGACATTTGACCATTTAAAAAAAAAGTCTTCAGTAGAAATCTATAGCACAGAATTTGTAGTAAGATAACACCGGCAGATCCCTGCCTGGAGATGTCCTCTTGGGGTGCACTGAATCTACTATTTATAACTCCCCAGTAGAAAATCCTTTGAGATAGAACACATCATGGAAGGTGAGATGTATGGAGAATAGTTTAAAAATGCTGAGCTTTAGAAAAAAACTTTTATTAATTAGTAACTATGTCCATGTCTGTAACTCCTGCACTCTGGAGACTGAGGAAGAATGATTTCAGTTGCAAGGCCAACCTGGGATACATAGCAAGGTCCTGACTCAAAACAAAACAAAAAGATCAGCCAAAAGGAAATATTTTAATAATAGGGTTGGAGATTCATCAACTATTAGTATAAGCTCATTACCATGGTATCACCTCATCTAATGATATACTATATGAAAGGAACATCACAAGTTAAGTGAATGATAAACAATTTAAAAATATGAGCATATGGTTTGTTTCCAATGGGGAAATAAATCATGCAAACATATGTGATTAAAAACACTGTGAGCATATTTTTTAAAAACAAGGCAAATACTATTGGGGCTATAAGAATTCCCTTATTTGTGGTCAAGGAAGGATACTTAAAGAAAATGAATGGTATACTTCTAAGCATAAATGAACCAAATATGGAAGAGTGGATGGGTAAACAGATGGATGAATGGATAGACAGAAATCATGAATGTCAGTGAGAAAAAAAAATCTTAGATAAAGAAATAAGCATATACCAGGAAACCCATAATGTGAAGACCAGAAATCATACCTGATATAATGGAAAGCTTTAAAATAAGAAATATCAAGCACCAAACACAAATAAAACCTAAAAGAAAGCAAAAAAAGAAGACACCTTCCTTATAGTCCAAAATGCTAAGCAAATGAGGCTAGTTATTTAACTCACTGAACAACTATCATTGGGTGTATAGTCTATAATAATAAAAAATAACAAATAACAAATCCCATTACTCTCATCAACTTGGGAAATACTATGGGAGAAGGAAATAAACACGTGTACTAAAAACTAAAGAACAAAAGGTAATGATCTGTCCATTTAATAAGTCAAACCCCAAATCCATAGACTATATAGGAGGAGTTAAATTCTGACTGTGATGTTCTGTAAAAATGAGTAAGACTGAACGAGCTAGAGAGAAAAGAGAATTATAGGAGGTCAATACCAGGAAGTAAAGGAAAGTGAAGAGAAAACGCATGAGATGAGCAAAGAATGTTAAATAACGAATGTGGTTCCATGAGATGCAAGTGGAAAAGGATTAGATCTACAATATACTTCATGGAAAAAAACTGTGGACCTTGAGTATTATATTAACAAGGAGTTTATGCAGAACATTGTGATTAAATGTGTCTCTGAAGAAAAGTCCCCAAATCATGCTTTCTGGACACCAATTCAAAAACCAATTTAGAGATGACAAGGACAGATGAAAATAAAGGAGCCCTTGGCTCAATTTCCATGTTTCAAGACAATTAGAGTAGTTCTGTATATCAGATTTCTATAGGATTTGTTTAAACAAAGTGATTTGTGTTTTAAAAGATATTTAAGGGCTGGAGAGATGGCTCAGTGGTTAAGGCACTTGGCTCCAGTGCCTGAGGCCCCCAGTTCAATTCCCCAGTACCCATGTAAGCCAGACCCACAAGGTGGTGGCCCTGGTGCTCTCTCTCTCTTTCTCTCTCTCTCTCTCTCTCTCTCTGTATCTCTCTGTTTGAAAATGAATAAAATATTTTAAAAAGATGTTTAATACCTAAAGATTTCAAAAAGATGTATCAGAGAAACAGACATGTGTTTTAGAAAGATTTGATACTCTAGACAAGATATGATGAACCCTTAGAGGATTCAATACCAGTAGAAATGGGAAAATTAAAATATATAGATATAGATTACAATGATAATAACCAAGAAGTCACTGCATGTTGACTTTGAAGAGGAAGGAATGAATGGGCATGAAATGGTGGCTCTGGCATTCATGGAGCCTAGAAAGATGATGGCATCATTTCCTGAGGCAAAGAAGGGCAAACAGGAAGACCTGTTCAGTTTCAAAGTATGACTTTAGTCTTGTAGCTGGAAATATTGTATGATTGGCTATCCCAGAAGAAAAACATCAGATTGATACATACACATATGGCCATTCAGGTTCCAGAGCAATGGATATAGCCCCCTAATATATCTCCAGAGAAAAATGATTAAGAATAAGAGAAATACTATTAGTATAATATTAATATTATTTTAGCATTTAAAGCTAGTATTTTGCTAGGAGTTGTATATGCATTATTTTGTTCAAATTGCATATGAATCTTATGGGTAAAATCTTTATTAAAAAGCAGAATAGGGCTGGAGAGATTGCTCAGCAGTTAAGGCACTTTCCTCCAGTGCCTAAGGCCCTGGGTTCAATTCCCCAGGACCCACGTAAGCCAGACCCACAAGGTGGTGGCCCTGGTGCGCTCTCTCTCTCTGTCTCTCTCTCTCTCTCTCTGTCTCTCTCTCTCTTTCTCTGCTTGAAAATGAATAAATAAAATATTTTTTAAAAAAGCAGAATAATGTAGCAATCAACATTTGGCACTGATAGATCTTGGATCAGCTGTTTACCATCTGTGTCATTAGAGCCAATTTCTTTAACCTCTTTGTTTCACTGTCCTGTTAACAGCCCCCTAAACCTTGGGCAAGAAGGGGCCCGATAATATAAGGTGTTTGTAACAGTGCCTGAAACATGGTTAATACTCCGTAAATGTGAGTAATTATTTTTCAACTCATCATACAGATCATGAAAACTAAGTCATGGAGACCTAGACAAGTGAAAAGCACACTACAATACACGATGAGTGTATTCTACTCCCTAGCCTGCCTTCAATCTTTACACAAGCATGATTCATGGGAGAAAATAAAAAGGTCAAAATTGTAACCTTGAAACATACTTATCAAAACACTGGGAATAAACTAGAACACTATTTAAGTGGATTAGCTCAGGAGATGGCATGGATACATTACCAGAAAGGCTCAGGTCACTGGGCTTTTACAGGAAAGGAGTGGGGAGGAGGTGATCAGTAATTTCAAAAGCTTCAGAGAGATTTATTTAATGTCATAAAAAACTGGATATAACCACAAGAAAATTTCAGGGGACTTTTAAGAGACAACTGAGGCAGGTCACATAGGGCAAACACCAAGAAAACCATTTTTAAATGACTGTGCCAGAGGGAAGTAAGCAAATACAGATGTGTAAATAGAGAAGCGATGGCAATGTCACAGCATGGTTTAAGGGAATAAGCAGGTTCTCATGGAAGAGGGACTATTTCTAGAGTGAGGTATGGTCTCCCTCTAGCACAAGATGACCCAGAAATCCTCCTCCCTCTGTCTCCTGAGTGTTGGGATTAAGGGCACAGCCACCACGCCCAGCAGAAGAGGAACTATTTCTGTGTACAGACAGAACCACTGAAGAGAAAGAGTGACACACCCTCAGAGGGGCTGCTTGATGAACAAGACCAAGAAGGATAGAGGGGTCCATGGCAAAGAGCTGACAGTGCTACCCATGAACCTTGCAAATGAGAGGCTCAGGTTCCTTTTGGATCAAAGGAGACTGTACAACATTCTTAATATCTAAACTATGGGGAAGTGGGTGTGGAATTGATTCATTTGAGGCTTCAGTTTTTGTGAGGAAAGCAGCATTTTCTAACTGCCGAGAAAGCAACCTTAGAAAAGAATGAAAATTACCCCAGAGATAAGAGAGAGATTGCAGAATAAAGGTCTTGTTGGTCCCAGAGGAGAACAGCTAGTTAAACAACTTGAACAAGGAAATGTTAGATATTGTGAATAGCCCATGAACAGAGCAAGTTAAAGTGGTTCAGTCATATAAATAATCATCTCAGCCTGGAGAGATGACTCAGTTGGTTAAGTGCTTGCCATCCAACTATGTGGACCTGAGTTTGTATCCCTATCACCTGGATAAAAAGCTGACCACAACTCAGGGAACTGAGTGGAAGAGGGGGTGGAAAGATTGTGAGAGCCGTGGTGGGGGAGAATATCAAAGACTTGGCACCCTTCAGTATCAACACACTTGGGTCAGGAGAACCCGGCTGAAGACTTGGCTATCCATGGTCCCCTACCACAGAGACTGATACAGATGGCCCACGGAGGAGGATATCCAGCTGACTGGGGATGGGGAAGGGGGGCAATGAGGAATTGGGGATAACAACTCATTGTTGGCTCACTAAACAATGTAACTCATTATAGACAATAAAAAAAAAGCTGAGCATAGCAGTTCACTCCTGTAATCCCAGTGCTACCAGATGAGGGATGCGGGCAAAGACAGGAGGATCCCTGGAACTTGCTGGATGGCTAGTCTAGCTGAATCTAGGAGCTCTGGGTTCAATGAGATTCCCTGTCTCAAAAAATAAGGGGAGAGTAATTCATGAATAAACTCAATATTGACCTCTGGCCTCCACAAGCATGTGCACACACATGCACATATACCCTCACATATAAACACCCACCCTGAAATACATAAACATGATGCACAGCACACTTGCAAGAAAACTCTCCACAATGGGAAAGATGCTGTTAGCTAATACACATTTCATATGGAATGTTGAAAGTATTTGGATAAGGAATAATGCATGAACTCATGTAACTGGACATGTAGTACATGTGATGGAAGTAATGTTACATTCAGACATTTCATTCATCTGACAAAAGTGGGAACTTATCCAATTAAAATTCAAATTCTGACTCTATCTCTGACTTAGTTATTTGAGCTGGCTCAAAATGTGTTTTCTCCCTTTGATCTTCAATATCCTCTCTAATCAAGTGAGGCCACAGTAAAATTCTTCCAAAGATCACTCCAGTTAAAAAATTGCATGAATCTGTTTTACAAATAAGAGCATGCACTGACTTCCTTCTCTTCTACACATGCCTACAGGGATCTGTGTTTTGAACAGGATCCACCTCTTAGCTGATATTAGATAGTTAGTTCAAGCTCTCAAGTCTCACCAGTCCAGGCAGGTGTGCAATGGAGACTCAGAGGGGGACAGTGTCATTCTTGTTCTTTCCGAAGCTTTCTCTGCTTCTTACTGTCCATGGAGGGAGAGAGATGCACCATAGCTGCAGAGGTTTCAGTAATCATATCAGGTGATGCATTTGAATCTTTGAGCCCCTATTCCTGTATGTTCAGGTGGACTTGAGTGGTCTCCCCTAGTTCATTCTTTCTGGACAATGGGATAGCTTCGCTAAGTATTTATCAGTGCTTTTGAAGGCACACATTCTGGTAGGGAGAGTATCTCCAACTATGTGTTATATGGGTTTCAGCCAAACAGTAACAACAGAAAAAGCAGAATCAGAGTGTTAACAGACCAGAATTTTTGATTCTTTGCTCTTAGTATCTCCTCATGTTTTTCCCTTGAAATCTGAAAATTGCTTTTTATAATAAAAAGTAAAGACAGAGACTGGGGAGATGTCACATTTGTTAAAGTGCTCGCCTTGCAAGCATGAGGGGCTGAGGTAGAGCTCCAGAACCCATGTCATGGCAAAATGCTCTAATGACATTCACTCTAAATGTCAACAGTGGGGAGGCCAGCCAGTACAGCCTAAGTGGTATGCTTTGGGCCAAAGAGACTTTGTCTTAAAAAAAAAAGTGGACATCATTCCTGAGGAACACATCCAAGATTGTCCTCTGACCTGCACACATGCCCTATGCACACATATAAATGCACATGCATAAAAAACAGAAAAGGAAATACCCCTAGATAGTTGTACACATTGCTCTTAGCTCTTTTCTCAGAGACCTTCATCCATTACTCTGTGCTACCAGGTACAGGAACACTTTCTCAATCACCTGTGGGTTTTTATTCCTTCCCTTCTCCCCCATCAAGGATCTAGGCAAAGCATGTAATTGGAGAGCCTACCACATCATAGGCAAGCACTAAATTTTGAAAGAATGTGCCTAGCCAAATCTCAGTACCTTAGGCAGCATGAGAATCCCTGTTTGTGGTTAGAATATGCTGTCAGCATATAGTGACATGGAGGTCTGGTCACATAGTTCATATTCTTGGGCTATTAATTTATCTGAGATTCCAATCAGGGCTCCATATGGATAACCACTGAATATTTCTTAGAACAAGATTGGAGCAGAGTTTATGATATTATTTCATGTGTATGTCTCCCACAAGATTTACAACCCTGCCCATATAAAAAGTAAGACATTCTTAAAATCAGTTAAATAAGAAATATGGTGTGTTGTTGATAAATAATATCACCTGTTCTACAAGCCTCCCTACCTCAAGCATATGTGAATACACAAAAGTACATTTATGAAAGTGTTTTCTCATCAATGATGGTGCTGACATCCCCACAGAGTGGATGTGCACTCATTTCAACTTGAAGCTGCAATCACAGATTTCATTCACTTAGATAAATGAACTGATGTCAGAAAAAGAATGAGAAATGTATAAAAATTAAAGTAGCCAAATTAAAAAAGGAAAAGATATTTTGTAAAGTATATCAGTTTTACAGTAAAGTCAGGATAAGCAGGGAAAAACTGACTTTTAGAAAATGAATATTGCCAGCTGAAGAGATGGCTTAGCGGTTAAGGCATTATCCTACAATGCAAAAGGACCAGAGTTCGATTCCCCAGTGCCCATATAAAGTCAGATGCACACATGGTCTAGAGTTCATTTGCATTGGCTGGAGCCCCTGGTATACCTCTGTCTGTCTGTCTCTCTCTTGTCTTAAATAAATAAAATATTAAAAAAAGAAAATGAATATTGCCTTAAGAGGAAATAGTAATTCCTTTGTTGATGAACACCAGAAGAAGCCTTCTTTTTTTTATTGTCCATAATGAGTTACAATAAGCCTTCTGAAAATGATCAGTCACATGTTTAAACAATGATCATACCCTTTTATATCCATGATATCCTTACCATAAAACACATTATTAAAAATCTCCATTATAATCCCAAGTTTAAATTCACTCACTAAGACCTCTTTTCTTAAGTGTAAGTTTCAATGAAGTAAAACCAAGTGGGAAACAATGTAATATATACCCTAAATTATGAATATTAAGAGTGATTCAATAGCAAATACAGTAGTTACTGTTTTAAATTTGACATTTTCCCCAACTCCTCTTACTAAGAGACCACTGAAACAGAAGTCAAATATCTGGTATTAGGAGAATATATATGAATCCACACTTAAGTATAAAGTCTATCATACAAGTCTCTGAGTATGCGTATAACCAAAGAGCCACCTTGCTCCCATAACTGCAAAGGCTCCTTTCTATGATTAAAATCAGCTTGACTTCCACATGAGGGCATGGTCCGACCCCACTCTTCCTTTCCTGTCCATTCCTTTCCCTATACTCCAGCAATCGTGGGTTTGCTGCCTTCTCCTGAACTCATCTGCCTCCAGATATTTCCTTATGGCCTCTCACCTGATTCTTTTTTTACATCTTTACTCATAAAAGTTCTATCCACTCCGTAAGTTTCACGGGCGTGTTGCCTACCGTGAGAATCCTTCTGTCCTTGTTTCTCAGTACTAAGCATTTTGATCCCATGGAAGCCACATTTCCTATTTCGATGACTGACTAACTCTTACCACTTCTCCTGTGCAGCCTTCTGGGTTTCTTCTCTAGGCTTCTAGCACCTGCCACACGCAGGCGAGGATACAATTATCTCATTAGTTGACTTCTGAAATCTTGGAGGCAGGCACTCTCTTTCCTTTATTCATCTTCATCAGGCATGAAGCAAATATTCAGGCAAGGGAAGAAAAACAATCTGTGTAGTGATGAGTCAGGAGATAATTCCTTAATCTTTTCTAAGTTTTCAGAATATCCCATAATGTCTGTACAAATTTGGATTAGATGAAACTAATTTCATAATCCCAGAAAATCTGAAACTAATTCTGCTCACCATGTGAAAATATCCTAATGTACCCAAACAGGCTAAGCTTCCCTTAACACATCCCATATGCATTCATCATTTAAACATTTCAACTCAGCTCCTTCTCAGCCTGTCCAGAAGAAATCTACTTTCATGACATTTGGAAGGATAAAACTATATGTACTATTATGAAAATGCCAGATGATGTGCAATTTGAAGATATAGATAAATATATAAAATATTATTTTGATACTCTGGACATAAAGGCATAGATACTCTGGACACAGAGGCATAGGACAAATTAAAAGTTATACTTTGTAATAGTATGCTAATTCTCCAATTTCACACTTGAAAATGAAAATTACTTAACTTTCTTGGATACAATCCATGGGTTAATGGGCTAAACTATCTCGGTTTCTCAGAGTGTTGGTGAACAAAGCCATCCTTTCTCCGGATACCATCTGGAAAGCATCATTCAGCCTGGAGCTGACTAAGTGATGCTGTGTTTTCCTGCCCCTCCCCAGTTCCGAGTGCAATGTCGTTTGGTCAGAAGCACTCTGAATATTCTGGCCACTGTTATGGTGTGAACAAGGCCCTAATGCACCTTCTGATTAGGACAGCTGACTATTGGGGTCCAAAATGCAATCTGTCCTGATCTAAACAACAATATGACCATTACTGAAAAAAAACGACTGGTCAGTGTAGTATTGCTTCAGGAAGCCTCCTATAGTCATGTGATCTACATACTAACTGGGAAAGAAATGCCAGCACTTGCACATGATGAAAGAAAACTGAGTTTCTGGCAACCGGCCTGAGATGCTTCTTCCTCATATACAAATTGGAATCACCAGTAACCAACGACACAGGTGGACGGCACTGTGCATAATGGCTGCCAATGTCCAATCCATCCTGCTCAGCTGGTGTGGAGCAATGCAGATACTTTAGTCAGGGAAGAAGGTCACTCAGTTATCTTTATTAAGTAATATTCACAGACCCTTGAGGGAAGGATTAAATAAGATGAATGTGACCTCAGGTCCACATACACAAAACACTTTGTGACTTGTCAGGTTTTTCAGCCCATGAGTACCAATCAAGAAAGTCTTCACTTTAGTGAACATCTTTAATAGTAAACGTTTTCTTATAGCTAAATATCTTCTTCTTATCCAGCACTGTAATTTATAAGAGATGACTAATGGCTATTATTGCCACGGAGCTATTGATGGACAAAATAATGAGATCAAGTCTTGCCTGATCTGTTTTAATTGACTATGATGGTTAAGAATTCAAATCTCACCACAGAACAGTTGTCTCCAGCTTTACAAAATATCACATATGATTTTTAAGCAAAGAAAAGAACAAGGTCTTTTAGCCCACAGTTATAAAAACTATTAAGTAATATACAAAAATATTTTATGTAAAAGAGAACAAAACCTTCAAATTTATACAATCCAACTAATTCTATTTGAATGTGATCTGATAACATCAGTGTTTCATATTCCTTGTCTTCTGTTGGCTAAATTATATGTTAGCTAAAAATGAATGGATTGCAACCATGTTAAGATAGGAAGGAACAAGAGCAAAAGCTAGAAGAGAACTTGATATTTTCCTGCTCAAAATATCTTTCAGTACTGGGACAGTGATGCTACTTAAATTGGCCTTTCATTCACTTCATCAAAGATTGTGTATGAGATATGCCCAGTCTTATGGGACAAATAAGAACATTTAAATAGTCCTTGATAACCATATTGTGTCCTAGAAGACAGCATCAGCAAGAAATGGAGAAATTTTGAACAGGTCACTATTTAAAAGGATGTTCAAATGAGCAATGCACCAAAGCACTGGAAACAAATGCCCTAACTCTCATTCCAGGAAAATCTATAGAGCCTTAAACACTCCAGAGTGAGGCATTTGTTTTGCCTACTGCAGCAATTAGAAGTTGGAAGAGAAATCAATTCAGCAGCCACTGGAGCACTCTGCAGCCATCGATTTTCCCTGGCTTTGGGGTTTGGTTCACCTCACACTTCCCACCTAAGTCCCACTGTGCCTCCAAGGTATCATGTACAGGGTCACTGATTTCTGAAAAATTACCCAGGGGTCATTACTGGGCTCTAAGTCTACAAAGGCCACAGGAACAAGTTACATAAAGGCTTTCAATCAACTGCTAAGCATTGCCTAAATGCCACTGTGCTGCCAGTCAGGACATAAATCAGCCTTTCCTAAAACAATCACATCTACTCTCAATCCTGAATCCAAAACTTCACATTCAGAATGCCACTAAAGGACTTTATACATTAAAATTTTACCATACTATCCCCTTTCTCCAAAACCATCCTCTTGAAATTATCATCTCAGTCTACTTGATATGGTTGAATATATTTCCAACTCTCCAGACCCCAGAATTTTTAAATCTTTCTTTCTCTTTATAAGACCCTGAAGACCTTGCTCAAGAGCTAGCTACTTAGGTTACTCATTCAAATTAGTTTTCTCTCTTCCCTCTTTTAATCTATTATATCGTCATTATAGCACATTATTTTTCCTAGGTATGTCTCACCTACTTGATTATTAGTTTTCCAGAAACTCATTCAATTTTATCCAATATAAAATATTGGATAATATTTTATCCAATATAAAATATTGGATAATATAATAATATAGTGCTTTGTGCTATGTACTGAATAGTCAGGTGGAAGTAAAATGAATAAAAGTATTGTATAAAAGAAGATGGTGTTTGAACTGCTAGGGTTATGATGATAATACTCAGGTATTTCCAATAAGATCAATATATTTATTTTAAACAGTACCTGGAAGGAAGTCATTGAATTTATTTTGAAATGATAAATGTCTTAATTGAGAATAGAAATAAAATTACATGCTGAAAATTCTGGAATGAGGCTTGCAAAGAGCATGTTATATAGTACCTTACAATTGATAATAAGAAACAAAAATGTGATTTTAAGCTCAATATCCACTACTTTCAGAAGATGAAAGCTGTTTGGAGTAAAATGCCAGAGTTGCTATTTCATAATTCATACTGGCCATACGAGTAATGCTCAGCCTCTGCATGTTAACTCAGTGGCAGGACAGAGAAAGCTGCAGGCTACAAATATTCTATATTGGGTCTATCATGCATTATCTGTGGGTTGTTAAAGAAAATCTTATTAAAGGAAATTGCCTTGTCTCTGTAGTCTAGTGGAGAGTTTAAGTGAAGGAACCCAGCAGTAGAGCCTGGATATTTTCCTCAGAGCTGCAATAATGGCAGCTTCTGGAAGGTTAATGGAAGAGGGCAGGTTAGCATGCTCAATGCATGCAGAGCTCTACAAAAATGTTGTGAGGTACTTTGAGGCAATTGATGCATGCAAACTTATTTTGACCTTGTGGTGCGATTTAGTTTATATAAAAATAGCAGACAGGTTCAGAGTTGGTAAGTAGTTTGCTAAATGTAAGACCATATTCATTTACTTCAAAAGGACAAGCATTTAAAAATGTTAAAAATTAAAAATTCCAACATAATGCATTTAATAAATATAAGATTTTAGATCTCAAATCCAGTAACTCTCCCACAAATCCAGGACCCTGTACATTTCAATATGACTTTAAAATCCAAATAATGAAAAGCAGTGACTTTGATCTGTGAGGTCCATTTCTACTCTGTATTCAAAGGATATGATGCAAATGTCACTCGGCCAGATCGAGCTGATGCAAGTGATGAAGTGGAAGTGGTAAGTACAGGAAAAGCACACTTGCTGCAGTCTCTGTAATCAGGACATTAGGAAGAAGACTAGACTTCTGGATATACTGATACTTTCTAGATGTTGGTCTAATAAAAAGAAAGAAAAGGGCAGTTCAAGAAGCTGTCACTGAACATGTAAAAGCCTATCACAAAGAGGCAACATAGTGTGTGTAAGAGAGCCGACTCTGGGGCACACAGGAGCAAGACCACTGTCAAAGGAGCTGGAGATCTGACTTCCCTTCTAGTACTTACAGGAGGGGAGTGATTGCAACCTACACTAAACAAATGACATAGCAGCCTCTAACTGATGCAGAGTTCAATCATGGTGATGGTATTTATGGATATGTACTTTCTCGCTGCAGGTAGAAAACTGTGTGGAAGAGAAGGGTAATTGGCAGAAGACACCATGCTGCCTTTGGGTTGCTTGACATAATGTCAAATCTCTAAGGAGATCTCTAAGGAGATCTGGGTAAATCCAATCCATGGGCCAGACTAAGCAACATGGATATCCTAAAGCCAAGCCATTTGAGATGTACTTTTTGATGTGACAGTTTGATATATTTTATACCATCATAATGAATCCTCTATTATCAAATTTAATTGTATGACTACTTGCATTCTTAATTAGAGATGCCCTTTTTTTTCCATTTTAATAAGTAGTTCCATTTGTCACCAACTAGGGAGCTGTTGGGGAAATTAAAGTCCCTATTGTGATGCAACCTCTGCAGAATTTCTCCACATCTCATGGCACCCAAAGCTTGCTTGCTTGCTTCAAATAGGCTTAGGGGTGGACAGATGGGGAGGCAGGCAGACACATGTTGTTTTGGACTAAAAAGAAAACGATGCTAGGGGAAAGGGTCAGAAAATCAAGAAAAGGTTGAGTCAGTGAGGCATCTGAATGCCAAATCAAGGATCTTCGATAGTAGAAGGAAGCTGGTGTGATCATTATGTAATCATACATTTTTAAACTCACTCCATTGTAGGTTTTGCAGAAATGGAGAAAACAATAAATTATTGGCTCATATTACAAAAGTTCAATGCCCACTTAGTTTTTCTTAATGGTATAGATTCCTTTCGTTTCTGGGATTCAAAAGCCTTACATAACTTTCATGCCCTTTCAGTGTGCAAAACTAACCTGCATAAACAAATGGACAGTGACTGTCAAGCATTCGTATTTTTGTGTAGGCCAACTATCCTTTTCTTGAACACAAAAGAAAAAATAGTTTTACTTCTAATAATAGCTATGCTCTATTGCTAAAGTAATGAAATGAACTGGAGAGTCATGCTACTGGAGATACTTGCTCACTGAGGGTGATTGTGGGAGACATGGGGAGGTAATGGTCACTCGGAGTCTATTCAGGAATTAGAAACCACATTCAATAAATTAAAACACAGAAAAATAAATATAAATAATTAACTAGGTTTAATATTTTTTAATCTAGAGAACTGATCTGTTGTAATTATTACAGCTCTTTGAAGCTTCTTTTCTTTTCATACAGATCTTTATTCTACGTGATAGGTCCATTATGAACATCTCAAAACCCCAACTTATATTTCAAGATTGTCTGGTGTTTGTCTACTCTCTTATATTCAATATTTCACACTTAAGTTCCAACAGAATGAGGAATTAGTGAATAAGTCATATTACAGTTTAATTGGATATTTTTGGAATTCATGATTCAATCAGCTTAATTGAGAGTTTGACGTTTGTAGCCCAGAATGTGACTTCTGAAAACGGGTAATCAGATTGGGAATAAAATTCTAACTACTATTTTTCCTGTTGTGTTAGGCTTCCGTAACCTGTCCTTTCTGAAATAACAGCTTATCTAGAAAACTAGAATTTCTGGCTAGCTATATAAGGTATTTATGATTGAAGCCCCTCAACCCTGAGTAGAAATCTGTGTCATTGTCCAAGGAATAATCACAGATACATAGTGTTAATATGAGTCTGCTGGACTGTGGTTGACCTCAAACCACTGTCCCATAGTATAGATACAAGCCTGTTCTCTGCATGCTATTGAAAATACCTTACTTCTCTTTGAGGCACTAAGTTTTTACTTTAAGAAGGTCAGAGACTTCTTTAATGAAGATTTCACAATTTATTTATAGTTATTTGAAGATGCTGAAGGCTTGCTTTCGCAGTCAGCCAAACAGTCGGTGGGATGAATCTTGAAACCATTTGGGGGAGGAAAGTATTTATTTAAAGTACAGATTGAGGGGAAGTTCCATAACAGCAAAAGAGGCTGGCCCTCTTTTGCAGGTCCGAGCAGAGAGGAAAACCCATTACCTACACCACACACCCAGAACAGGGAACAGGCAGGAGAGCCAAATTTCTTCCCCTTTATATAGGCTTAGGGTGAGGTCTTGCAACACTTTCCCAGACTTAATGGATTCCTGAGTCTCTAGAATTTCCTCCCTGCACTGCTCAACAGGAAAGGATATTTACTTCTAGTTCTCCTGAGCTTCCTTACATCCTGCCCCATACTGAGAGGCTGCTTTCCTGTAAACATCCTCAGAGACCCACCAAAGATAATTAAAAAGATCAAGTTGACAACAACACCTAACCATCATACCTGTTTTAATAGACTTCTGTATAATATACCTGCAGCAAGCATGTATTTTATTAATACCCATGCACCAAGAGACGGGAAGCTGAAAAAGCAGAGTCCTGGGTACTGTCATCACTTACATGACATTGAATGACTTATTTAGTCTTCCTATATCTTGGCATTCTTATCATTAAATTTTCCATATATTATGAAAATCCCTATCACACAAAGAAAGTACTAAGGAAGACATGGCCATTAATCTCTGCCCTCCATTATATTAGTTTTAGATTTTTCAGGAACCTCCATTATGTTTTCCATAGTAGCTGAACTCATTCCCATTCCCACAAACATGGTGTAAGGTTTTTGTTTTGCTTTAAACATAATAATAACTGCTCAGAATGTGACCTTTTGATGATGTTCTCGATCTGAGGAAAACGTTAAGCAATCTCTCAGAGAAGTTAATAATAAATACTCAAACTCATCCTGGGCTCCTGGGTTCCATGATCCTGCATCAAGATAACATTCTGAAAATTTCCTTCAGGCCTTTAGGACTTTGTGTTCTCCTATTTCTAATTACTCTTCAGATATGGCCTGTTTACCAGACTGTAACACAGGCTTGGTTCTGGGTCTGTCTATGCCCTGGTGCCTCATTTCTGGCCCTGTGGGGTATTAATACCAGGTCGTTCCATTATCACTTCTTCTCTGAAGACTCTGGAGGGCTCCTTATAGTCTGTGACTATAATAGTCTGGAGATCTCATTCCAGACACTCATTCAGTCAACTAGAACATAAAGTAAAATCCTTTGTCTAATTTTGACTTTTCTCTCTCTCTCTTTCTCTATCTTTCTCTCTCACAGAGAGAGAGAGAGAAAAAAAGAGAGATAGAGAATCATACTCTATCATGTATCATTTCCTGTATATTTCCCTCCCTTACAAAACATGCCCAACCAAATTGAGCAATTTTAATGATTAAAAAAATAGGATCTGCAACTTCTATTTTTTTAGAAATTGCACCATATTTCTAGCATGTACATCTCAGACTATGTTCAAATATAAAAATGCTGCTTTGGTCTCCCTCTATGACTTTTAAATGCTTAGTTAAACATCCCAAGGAAACATCTAATTTTTATTTTGGGTAATTTGGTGCATATAGTCCTTTAAAGCTAAAATCTTTCCTTCATTATTCAGTCTAAACTAATACAGAGCATATAGGCATTACAAACATATTCTAAAAACCATCTCAATTTGAGCCTCAGCTCTATAATTTACTAGTTATAACTCATTGCAAGTTATTTTTATCAGTGAAATTAATCTTTGCATTACACATAGTTATTGACACCTATCATTCCTGTTATTATTATCATCATGAACATCATCACCATCATCTGTCAAAACTCCCAGTGGTGTTGACCTATCAGGACATTGAACTGTTATGAATACAGAACATTCACTTGCTTAGGGAAACAAAACATTTAAAGCCATAGTTTAGAAAGTAAGACTAAGGTCAAGTGAAGGACAAAATAGCCCCTTTCTGTTTCCCCTGATCTTTGGATTTATGAGGTTGGTAATAATTATTCACGATATTTTGCATTTATAACTGTATAACCATCCACTCTAAGTCAAAACCATGTTATATATTCATCTGTTTGCTTTCATCCCTTGTAGAGTATTGTGTACAATATAGTAGAGCTTAATGAATGGTTCTAAGTGAAGGAATAACTTAATGCATGAATGATGAAGCTAGAGAAGTGATAAAGGGCAAAACAATTAGAGTTGATTGATAAACAGAGAAAAACACCAGCCTGGAAATGTGTTCTATGCTCAGACCCTCCATGGGAATCTGTAAAGCAGAACACATTTGGAAAGGAGTTGAGAAGTGAGACCCCTGGTTTGAACCTGAGTCTTAAGTTTTGGAACAGCAGTGATTAATGTATAGACATGGCAAACTCGAGAACAACTGAAGTGGATTTTCAGACTCTTAAGAAATGGATCAATAAACTTTCTGAACTTTTAGCCATGGAACACAGCAATGAAGCATAGCCAGACCTTACTTTAACATAGCAGCCCAAAACTGATAAATGACCAGCTTTGGTGGGTCAATGTGAAGAATAAAGACAAGAAAAGTTACTTACTGCTAATAAAATAGCAAATATGTAAATGGACCTTATCTAGTAAATTGGAACTCTTGTCTTTCAAAACTCAATTCGACCAGTGTGCTTGTAAGTAGCACTGAAAACGTGGTTTATGGCCACACCTCTCCAATCTCCACATCTCTCTGCATATTCTTTTCATATCTATTTATTTTCTGATTGTCCCTGTTACCTATTAAAAGGGTATTTGCCATTGCATTAGGGAAACTCTAATGCAATGAAAGTTTACCAAGATGATCTGATTTTAATGTCTTCAATATAATCATATCTGCTAAGAACTTTTTTCAAAATAGAGTAACATTCATAGGTTCCAGAGATTCAGGCTCTGGCATATTTTTGTTCTCCTTTTCTGATGTTAGGGGCCACTATTAAACCAATTACAAGAGCAAACACTTAACAACTAATTTTATGAAGCCTGCATAAACCCAAATACCAAAACCCAAAACAGAAAATCACACACTAATCTCTCATTATATAGATGCCAAAATTCTCAACAAAATACCTCATATTTCAAAATAGTAAACTAAATCCAGAATAAACAAAAGATATCTTTTTCTAGGACTAAAAAGGAGAGGGAGAGGGAAAAGAGACAGAGAAAACAAGAACAGATTAAAAGACAAAGTCACATGATCATCTCAAGAGACACAGAATGAGTGTATGACAAAATCCATCAGCTTTTCATGACAGAAACACTCAAAAAATGGGAAGTTGAGGGAAGTTTCCAACTGAAGGAAAACTATGGACTCCTGTAGCTTACACTGAGTATGAGACTGAAGGCTGAGTGATGGCCTCATAAGATCAAGAATAAGACAGGAGGAGTATATCCTTTTCCACCTCTATTATACCTTATACTAAAGGTTTTACTAATTAAGGCAAAAAAGGAAAAATTTAGAAGAATAAAGGAAAAATACTAAAAATAAATAAATTTCATTCAATTCAAAAAGGATTTACAGTATATGATCTTGCTTGCAGAAATCTAATGAACCTACTAAATGACTATTATATCTAATGAACAATTTTTACAAAGTTTCAAAAATACAACATCAATATAAAAAACCAATTTGGTATGCTTGTAATAATTAAACCAAAGTATAATTACAAAACAATCCTACATATAATAACATTCAAAAAGAATAAAAGAATAGAAATAATTGTGAAAAAGTAGTGCAAATTCTTTATATTGAAAAATAAACATTGTTGGAAAAAAATTAAAAACATAAATCAATAGAATGGCATCCCATGCTCACATGTAGAGGACTTAAGATACATTTTGTAATATATGCAGTATACTATATGTACTATATATACAGTAGATTACATATATTATGTAATATATACAGTATCCATTGACTCAATGTCATTCCTATCAAAATTTCCAGCTGGCTCTCTTCAGAAACTGACAAGCTAGTTACTAAGTTTGTATGGATGCAAAGGATTAGGAATAAGGTTCTTGAAATTCTTGGTAAAGAACAGGGTTATCATGCTAATACTTTTCAATTTTAAAATTTACTACAAAACTACAGGGCAATCCAATATCCTACTACAGAGAAAATTATATCCATGTTCATTGTGGCTCTATTCACAATAACTAGAAAATAGAATCAGCCTACCTGTCCATCAACTGATGATACAATGAAATTGTGGTACTTACACACAACTTAATTTTACTCAGCTTTAAAGAAAAATAAAGTTATGAAATTTGTAGGAAAATTAATGGAGTTGGAAAAGATTTTACTAAGGGAGGAAACCAAGGCCCAGAAAGGCAAAAATTGCATGTGCTCACTTATATATGGATCCTAACTTTTAATGATTGTATCTAAGTAAATAAGGTGATGTGAGAGTGGGTGTAGACAATAAATTGAGATAGGAATCCACAATAGGGGAACAAGAGGTGATGAGATACGGGAGAGCGAGGAGAACAGAAGGAAAGATGGAGTATGAAAGCAGAAAGGAGGCTATGTTATAGGAGGGCATAAGAGGGGACAGGGAATAAAGAAATGATGGGGAATAGGAAAACTAAACAAAACCATTGAAAAACACCATTTAAAACTTAATTCTTTATATTCCAATAAAATATTTTTAAAAATAAAAAAGTAATCATGACATAATTTACATAGATTTATATTTATATTTATATTTATTTATATTTATAGTACATTATTTATATTTTGAAAGGCAAACATAAGCAAATACTATTTAGACCCTAAAACATAAGTCTGGCCTTATGTTAAATTGACTTTTTCTATTTTCTTGAGGTGTAACTAAAAAAAGTCACATATATCCAAAGTGTATAATGTGATAATATGTCTTCATTGTGAACTTATCATTGTAATCAAAATAATTAACATATCTATCAAAGTGTGTGTGTGTGTGTGTGTGTGTGTGTGTGTGTGTGTGTGAAGAATACATAACCCTGCTCTTACAGATTTCAGGTATTCACTGTGCTGGCATCCAGAATGTTTTCATCTTATAACTGCAAGTTTGTATCCTTTCAGCAATATCTCAACATTTTCCCTATCCCTAAACACTGTTTATCACTTGTCCACTCTCAGATCCTATAATTTGACTTCTGTAGTTTCTGTGCATAAGTGAGACCATGCCATATTTGTCTCTGTTTACAACTTATTTCACTAGTTTTATTTATAATTGAAAGTGGTGGGCTTTCTTTCTTTTTAAGACCAATTAATATTCCTGTGTGTATATCCACACATCTCATGATTTCATTATCTATTCATCCAACAGACAGTTGTTTCCTTATCCTGATAATTGTGAATAATACTACAATGTACATAAATTACTTGGAGATGCTGATTTCATTTCTTTTTGATATAAATATCTATGACTTGGACATGATTTTGGAGCTTTGTTGCAATGTGGTGGTAGGGTGCTCATGAGGAGTAATCTAGTGGATGATCCTCAGGTCATTTGTGGTCATGATCATCAGAAGACACCGTCATTTTATGGTTTACTGGGTTAGTTCTGGAGTCAGTTTCCTGACTTCAAAATCACTCTGTGACCTCTTGCCTTGTCATGGGATATTTCCCTCTTACATACACATCCACCATTGTAATACCACATGACTTCCTTACTATAGCCAAGCTGATGATATCTCCATGCCCTTGAACTTTTGGAACACTAAGCCAGACTTGTCTTTACCTAACTAGCCTTATTTTTATATTAACAAGAAACTGACTAGTACATATACCCAAAGGGGGAATTGCTAAATTATATAGTACCTCTTAATTTCTAGATAAACTTCCAAAATCTTGGTTTTTGTGGCACTAAACCAAGGAAGATAATCAATGGCTTAATGATTGGCTAAGAGATCTGCTTAGTGACAAGGAACCCTTAACAGGAACTGGGATCCATGGTAAACTCCTATGTGACCAAGAACCCGCTCTAAGGGGAAATTCCCACTACTAGAAAGCAACAGAGAGGCTACACCCATTAGGAGCTAGCCAAAATAGCAAGTTTGTCTCATTTAACCTATATTGATCTCATTCTCCCTTGGAGATTCTCTTTATATTTTTCAGAAGGTAGTGAGAGAGCCCCAGAAAACTCAATTCCAACAAGACATTGGATGATGGCTGACATCCTGGCAGGAGACACACCACACCTAGCCTACACACAGGGCCTAAATGAAACCTACGAGAAAGTGAGGAGACAAACAGGAGACCAATTACCACAGCAAGTCTGATAACCCATGAAAGGTCAATGGAGACAGGACACCCATGATACCCAGCACAACCCAGGGCAAAGGTCCAGAGATACTTAAGATCTCAACAAGAAAGCCAAGTTAAAACTCACCCACTATGACTCAGGGAACTGAGCGGAAGAAAGGGGGGAAAGAATGTAAGAACCATGGTGGAGTAGAATATCCAGAGACATTGACCCCCAGCAACAGTACACAAGGAGGAAGGAAAAACAAAAACTGGCTACCTTCTGGTGCAGTTCATAACCCCCTATCCTATGGGCAGATCCAGTATGCACAACTAGGAAGTACCCCAGTGAGTAGGGGACAGAATGGAAGGAAACAGGGACACATTCCCAAGATTTGATCATACAATGTATAAACTTATTCATAATAAAGATATTTTTTTAAAATTTTGATTAATTAATATGTTGGAATTTTCAGTATATAGACCTTACCTCTTTGGTTCACTTATGTCTAAATACTTTATTATTTTTGATGTAATTGTATTGGGACAATTTTCAATTTGTTTAATATAACTATTGTTATACTCTATATACTCTAATATATGTTAATATATTAGTACATATATTAATATATGTACTAATATATTAATATATAGAGATGCAACTATTTGTCTTAGTAAACTCACTCATTGGATCTAACCATTTTGCTAGTGTATTATGGTCAAGCCATCTGCAAAAGGAGATAATTTTTACTTCTTGACTTTCCACTGTGGATTCCATTTGTTTCCTAGTCTGATCACTGTGTATAGCCTTACTCTGCAGCATAATGCATAATAGCACATTAGACTTTGGATTGCTGCATTTAGGAGTTGCAGTATTATAACAAGTAGAAGTCTGAGAATGGTCATCCTTGCCTTATTCTTGATATGAGAAGAAACATGCTAATGTTTCACCACTGAGTATGATGTCATTTGTAGGTTTGTCATAGACAGCTCATTCCTTCTGCACTAATTCCCTTGAGAGCTTTTACAATGTAAATATATTGACTATTGTCATATAATTTTCCACCCTTATTCAAAAATTATAATTTTTCCTTCACTATATTACTGTGACAAGATTACCTGTATTATTATTTTTTGCTTTGAACTTTCTCATTTCTTTCCATTAACTATAGGCTCAGTTTTAAATCTTTTCTGGTTATTTAAGTATGACATTAGCTTGTTTATTTGAGCCCTTTCTTTTTTTTAATGAAGTAGTCATTTATTGCTACAAACTTCCCTCTTATAATGGCTTTTGCTTTGTCCCATAAATTAAGTTTCTTCTATTTCAATTGCTGTTTATTTTTAGTTTAAAAAAAAAACATTTTCTTTTAGTTTCTTCATTGGCCCATTTATTGTTCAGGAGCTTAGGGTTTAGCTTTTCACATTTTCTCTAATAAAAAAATTCTCTTTGAGTTGGATTCAATAGAAGAAGTGCAGAGATGGTACAAGGAAAGATAATGGGAGGAGTTTATGATCAATATACACTGTACAATCATAAAAGCTGTCAATAGAAGTTTTTAAAGGTCCTCCTGACTTTGACTTCTAGTTCAAAACACTGGGCTAAGAGGGCATGAACCAGGTGTCTTGATATATGATTTAAATCTTCTCAAACTTGTATTGTAGGCACATGTTTTGGGGCATATATGAGATTATCCTGAAGAATGCTCAATGTGTGCTTGAAGATGCATATTCTTCCACTGTCTGATAACATGTACTATTACCTTGGAAACATTAATCTCAGTTTAGATGATTTTCTTGAATCCATGTTGCATTGATTTTTCCTCACTGAACTCTTAAACACCTCTCATTATGTTGAAAGCTAAGAAGATAGTCAATATCAACCTTTGGAGATGATTATAAACTGTAGAGTCATGTTGGGAAACTTTTGAAAAATTTACTAAATTTAAGAATGACATCCCATGAGACAGCAATACTATGTCTAATTAGCAAATGCTCAGTATGTATATTCACCAAAGACAAATATTTGTTCATTTCATTCTGTTTTGACCAAAACTATAAATTCAAAACTTTGTAAAAAATTGTGCCATTCTATAATTGTATACATTTGAAAAGATATAAATTTAAATTCTTAGTGTCCAGCTTTGTTGTTCACATAACTTTCAGATTGTTATCCTGCCTGCTGTGAAATTCAGCACCATAGTTATTTTATCTCTGTAGTTAAAGTGATGGAAGGATGCAATGCTGTTACGATTATTTCACATAATTAACCCACTGTGACAATGAGAAACACTTGACAGCCTTGTTCTACATTGATTTTACATTAGAGATGACCCATTCTGCACTATGAGCCTTTGTCTAGCTAATAGAATTGTGATCTGGAATTATAGGCCAAACTATTTCACAAGGTTTTCTTGTTATGAAAGAATGGCTTTATGAAAAGAGATATGAATGAAGTAACAAATCCACTTAGTCACTCCTTGCACATGAACTTTTAGCAATACATGGAAAATACATTCCTTCAGAAGCCAGAACATGTGAGCTGAGTGCAAAGGGTAGGTCTGGCTGTCCTCACTCAGACTTCCCCTCCTCTGTGTCCTCAGCACTCAACAAACTGCAGAGGACATAAGAAGTCCTTAATAAACATTTGCCAAAATAATGTCAATTTGTTTGTCCAGAGCATATTCTGTACCACACAGCATGCTAAATTTAGCCACACCTGAAGTAATACAAATGTGAAGTAGAATTTGACTCTAATGGCAATTTGACCATTGTATGAGATGCTCTGGGCTCAGAACTTTCTCTTGCTACAATACTCTAGGCTATGAATACATAAATGCAGATCTGAAAAAAAGACAGGACCCTAATTACTACCAGTAAAATACACACACACACACATGTACGCGCACACACGAGAAAGACAGAGAGAGAGAGAGAGAGAGAGAGAGAGAGAGAGAGAGAGAGAAAGAGAGGGAGAAAGAGAGGGAGAGAGAGAGAGAAACCTCTTCCTTTCTCACCTGCTCCTCACTGTTTCCATGGAGGGTTCCATTCTCCACTGTGGAAGGGAACAGAACTTATTGTAGTCTAAAGATTTAGCTTATTTTTCTTCCTATCTTTTCTTTTTACTCTTTTTTTCCAGCAGTGTGTACTGCAGAGACTCAGACCTTTCCAAAAGACAGGAAGAATCTTTGATTTTTAAGGAGCTCCTTTATTCTCTGCCATAATCCTTTGTGAAATGGCTTCTGTCTCTCTGAGTCACCTACCACCATCATGTTAGCTCTGGCTTCGGTTCCAGCCACACAGAGCAGTATGCTCTCTCCACTGTTCTTTCTCCTTGCAGCCACCCATGCCTCCCAAATATCTTCATGGAGAACTCTGGCTCAGCTTTCATCCAATCAGCTTAACTATTCCCCAGTGAAGCATTCTCTGAACACAGCCTTGAGTTGGCACATAAGAATATTCACTTATGTGTCTGTTTCTCCTGTGGCCTCATGTGCAGCAGACTCTAAAAGATGACTGCACCTTAGGTCACAGTGGCAGCTCCTGTTACACACTAGCAAGAGATTTGACTCAGCAGGACCAGGAGGCAGCCTGTCCTGTCAGCACCAAGGTACCATTTAAAACACTGAAGACACAGAACCCATGGAGTGGATCACCAGCACTAAGAAGGTGGGGCACTATTGTCAGAATGTGATGGTGGCCTGGGAGTTTTCTGGCCTGAGAGCTTATGAATTTACTATGGTAACTTGCATCTACACGCGGCTATAGCCCAAGAGGAAGGAAGTGCCGAGCATGCTGTGTGACTTGAAGAAGAAATGTCATTATAGGGAGCTGCACACTGGAGTGCAGTCCAGGGGCTTCTGTTTGGCTTCTTTTTCCATCATTCATACCCTGAACAGTTAAAAGGTGATTGTAATGCTAAAAAGCAGGTTCAATTATTGTAAAGATAGACGGTTCCATTGGTGAATACATATTGAGCTGTCAACTTCTTGAGAACAGAGAATAGGTCTCAACTTTGTTAGTTTTTCATAAAGGTCTTTGACACATCAGAAAGAGTCCCATGGTTTGTTCTCTTTCAGGATTGATGTAGCACCCAGTTTTTCATCTTGCCCCACATTAGAGAGAAGCACTTACTTCTCCCTGAGTCAGATTATTACTTATGAGTGTTCAAGATGAAAATATGCTCTTAGAAGGTACTGCCATCACATTTTAACCAATTTTATCTAAGAGTAGTCTCATGGCAAAGGCTATTGGGCCTAGTTAAATCTTTTTAATTTTTTTCAGGTGTGTGTGTGTGTGTGTGTGTGTGTGTACTATATATGGTGGTGGTGGTGGTGGTGGTGGTGGTGGTGGTGGTGGTGTGTGTGTGTGTGTGTGTGTGCATACCTGTATAATATGCACATCTATCTGCAAGTATGCATGTACAGTTGGGACATGTGTGACAGCCAGAGAGAAACATCATATTCTCTATGACTCATCTGGATTGTTTCCTTGAGATGGAGTCTCTCAGTGAACCCAGATATGTCATTTTTAGTCAGACTGCCCAGTAAGTCCCAGCAATTCTCTGGTCTCCTCCATACACACCCTACACACAAACAGGCAGGCAGAGAGAGAGAGAGGGAGAAAGAGAGAGAGAGAGAGAACACTAGGGTTATAGGCTTGCATGGCCATGCCCAACTGTCAATGTAGGCTCTGGGGAATCTAACTCTGATGACTCAGACCCTCTCAAGCTCTCATACTTATGCAACAAACACTTTTACTCACTAGCCATCTCCCCAGACCCCAGTTAACCCTCCTTAACAGGTATATTGGATACCTCTAGGGTGGTATAAATGCAAGGAGAAAGCAAACCCACAGTGGATGAGACTCATGCAAGGGTCAGGTGGATGGCTAATAAAATTAACTTTTCTAACTCTGCCTTTGGATCTCTAACTTTAAGAAAACAAAACCAAAACTTTGTTCATTTTCTACTCAACAGAAGAAAAAGCATTATCTTATTGGGTCTGTGCATGTATGCAATCCAGAAATATTCTATGAATCTAATTTTCCAAAGGATATAAGTGCTAACTTGGAAAACAAGGCTAAATCCACATTGACTTTGGGCATGGGAAAAATACAAAAAAATATTTTACTTAAACATAACAAAAAGAGCATGGAAATAATTATGGATCTTAACTAAAGCCTTAGAAAGTAAAACCAAAGAGGACAGTGGGATATGGCCACACCTCTGACCTAGCACTAGACAGAATGATGAGGGAAGCTCATGATGAAGTTGTTTCCCATTTCTAGGATGAGGACCAGGAGCCAGAGCTTGTGCCCTGATGATCTGCTGTCATTCTTCATATAGATTTTGCAGCCGGTCTATTAAGACACCTGTAAGCATACTTCATTGCTGACAAACAATGATGCAATCTGGTTTGATTAAAGACAGGAACAGAAGATTGCCAAGGATGTGCACATCATTTAGCATGTAGCTAGACATTTTTCAAACCTCTCCTGCAGTGTCATTTTACTTACAGACACTTCAGAGGAAGACTATTTATAGCCTTACAACATCTCCCACTGGCTCTAAAAGAAATTGAATTTCCAACCAAATTCATTAACCAGGAAAATGCCATTCTTTCTAATACACCCATATGGCAAGCACAAGAAGTACAGAAAAATAAAGTGTCTTTTTTGGTGAAAGGGATAGTATGCCCATAGGAGTGGCAGAAGCCTGAGAGAAATTTCAGGTTGGCTGCTTCTGATCTCATTTGAAAATTTCCCAACTCTCAAAGCATGACAAGACTGCAAAGAGACTGGCTTGCAGTTAGCCAAAGGGTCCAACTTCTTTCCTTCTTGATACTTGAGGCATGAAGATAAATATCATATGCATGAATTGGAAAGGAGCTTGAACTTCTAATCTACAGTCCTAGCATCAGAATTAACACCAAGGTTACACCAAAGGCATGCAGTATGTTGATCTGTCAGGGAGGGTTTTTCTATTTTGAAAGAAACACTATCTTATGCCATATGGAAAGTTAGAAAACAGACATGATAAGGAGTCTAAAGTAGACTTGCATCTGGAGGACTGATCCAGCAAAGTTCAGGTAGCAATTATGCCTTTGACCCTTTCTTAAAAGAGTTAAGAGACAGTGGTCACAGACACTAAGATATAGAACACAGAATGAGACTTTGGAGAATATACATGCCTTAGAAATATTAAGTTTTATTGTCCCATAGAAGATTCAAAACAGCAAATTCCAGCACAGTCTGGCCACACATACAGTGTCCATCAGGGCTATGTCTGGTAGGGTCACTGAACATGAAGGTCGCAGAATTGCTACAGACACAATTAGACTTGATCTCTCTTCTCTTTTCTTCCTTCCTAAATATATACAGTAATCCTTTTGATTGCAGCAAATTCCAACCCTGCTTTTAAGGAAAGATGTATTATATTTTAAAATGCATAGAAGAAATATAGCAAAAACTCAAACATGTGATCACTCTAGAAAATGATATATTTTATTAAAAGCATGCTCATATAGTTCCTCTACCTTATGTGTGTGTGATGGTTGGTCCAGGTGTCCCCCACAAATGTAGTTGTTCTGAATGCTTAATCCCCAGCTGTTGGCAGTTTTGGAATTGGAACCTTCTTGGAGATGCATTGTTAGGGGCGGACTTATGGAGCTTGTAACTGGCTTCCCTTGCCAGTTTTTGGCACATCTTCCTGCCGCTGTTGCAGTGCTGTTGCAGAGGTGATGTCCATCCTATGCTCATGCCATCATTTTCCCTGACATCATGGAGCTTCCCCTCGAGTCTATAAGTCACAATAAACTCATTCCTTCCACAAGCTGCTTTTAGTAGGTTCTTTTTTTGTGCAGCAAAGAGAAGGTTGACTACAACAATTTTGGTACCTGAAGTGGCATCCATCCTTGCTGCTAGAACCCTGATTCTGTGGCTTTGGCCTGATTTACAGGAAGAATGTGGAAGAATTTGAAAACTTGGCCTAAGAGACACCTTGAAGTGCTGTAAGTACAGCTTCATGGACCATTCTGGTCACAACTGAAAGACCTGAATACAATGAGAACTATGGATTGTGAGGTTTGGTTTATGAGGGTGAAAAAAAAAATCTTTGTCAGGACTGGTCTAAAGGCAGTGAGAGGCTTGCTGCATTCAGCCTGCCCATGTCCTGAGAACTTGTGCAAGATTACTTTTTGCAAACATAGACTGGTTGTGAGCACATGGAGATGGCACAGAAAAAAAAAGGAAATCTTTGGGCTGAAATTGCTGCCTGTTCAGAAGCAATTGTTTGAGAGATTACAGCTATTGAGTTTGGGCCAGGTGAATTGTATTGGATCAGCAGGAAGAATGAGGGCTCTTTTGAAGTAAGGGGCCTGAATGCTGAAGGAGGTTTCCTGCTCATCAAGGTTGACTTTGTTCCTCCCTGGATTAACAAATTAGTAGCCCAACTAGTTCTATGGAATATAACAAATGCAGGAAGAAAGGGTCATTGGAATTGTAACATGGTTTTGTTTTTTGGAAATGGTCATGTGCAGTGTGAAGCAGGTATGTTGGATTACCTGCATAGAGACCTGATGGAGCCATGACAATGAACCATGGGTTGCAGTGGAGACCAGTGAAATGCCAGGACTATGGGTGGCTGCCAAGGAGAGCTGCCAGCATTGGATGAAGTTTTTCCAGACTGAGTAGTCAAGCTGGAGGGGCAGAATTGGAACATTGGAGACAAATTACTGGTTATAATGGGACTTGGAGTTAGAGTTGAATGTTTGCTCTGTTTTTTTTTGCAAAATCTTGTGTTGTTTCAATGTGTCTTTGCTAAGCCCAGTGCCATCTTTTACAGTATGAATGTTCTTTGCCATTATGTGTTTGTTTGTTTGTTTGGTATTATGGCTCAGTTTAAAGATGTTTGAGTATCATCAAGATTGATAAAACTGTGGGGACTTATGAAGTTGAGCTGAATGAATTGCATTTTATATTATTTATGATTATTAGTTTGTGGGGGTGAGGGAGGATTGTGATGGTGTGATCCAGGTGTCCCCCTCAAACATATATGTTATGAATCCTTTATCCCCAGCTGATGGCAGTTTTGGAATTGGAGCCTTCTTGGAGGTGTATTGTTGCGGGCAGGCTTATGGAGCTTATAGCCAGCATCCCCTTGCAAGTGTTTGGCACATCTTCCTGCCACTGTTTGAAGTGCTGTGGCAGAGATGATGTCCACTCTCATCCCATACCATCATTATCCCTGCCATCATGGAGCTTGCCCTTGAGTCTGAAAGCCAAAGTAAGCCCATTCCTTCCACAAGCTGCTTTTGGTTGGGTTCTTTTCTGTGCAGAAATGAGAAGGCTGACTACAACAGGGTGTAAGTACACATATTTTTTCATTAAACATTAAACTTACTGTGCTTGTTAAATTAACTGCTAGCATGCTCTGCCCCTGGGGTCATTAATTCAAATATTAGTCAGGTGCCATGCTTCTGGTGAGCCACAGTCAGCATAAAAGCAGGGAAATCAGGATATGATGTTTGCTAAAATAAAAGAAAAATGTAAATAATACAAAGATATAATATACATACACAGATATCGGCCCTTAATGACTATGCTATAAATGAGTATTGTATATTCCAACTAAGCAACTCAGGTTAGAGAAAACAGAGATGAAAGTATGCATTGAATAGATGTCTCTATGAGAATACACATCAAGAAGTTGATTTATTATCTCATACCAGTCCCCTAGCTTTTCTCGATGTTAGAAACCAATTTCCTTGCTTATCGGTAAAGTGAAAAGGTATGTCTATAATTACTCTGATAAGAATGAAAGAAAAAAATTATTTTTCCCAACAAACACAAGAAGATACCAGCTAGACAAAGCAGAGAAGAAATCTGAGAATTGTGAGAAAGTTCAACACATAAGAAATAGACAGGGAACAAGATGTCTGCAAGGGTATTTCAGAATTAAATAACAGAACTCCACTGACATTAGAGTACCAAACTGCTGGGTAATAAGAATCCTGAGGGGACCTGAGCCTAATTGATGGATAGGAATGCATGTGATTCAGTTATTATTTGTATATAATTAATGCAATAAGACGGAGGCTGAGAGTGTAATAAAGAAAATGATGATCTTGGGGCATTGAGTTTGCAGAGAAGAAGCCAACAGGGACTCGATAATCTCCAATATTTCAATAGAAAAAAAAATAAAGAATTCTATCTCTGGAAATGTCAGACAAAAACTATTGATGTAAATGTCTGCATATAAGTAAAGTTGAAACAAGTTATTTTTATTATGTTCTGTATAACCTGCACATTCTTGCAATAGCGCATAAGATTTTGTGGTCTGTGGATTACTTAGGGGGTCATCATACACTAACACCCAGGTTCAACCCTGCAGCTGGGTGGACAGAATCTTGGGACAGTGGTGAGCAGACAGGCATAGCCACCTGGAAGACATTTGTAGTGAAGAGCTTATTCATTAGATTGGGGAGGATTGCTTTTATTTAGAATGCTTAGAAAGGAGAGGCAGGGGCATAAGCAGCAAGTAGATTGGCAGAGACAGGGTGGAGTGTGGATGTCTCAAGAAAGGATTGTTAGGGGCCAGCTGCATAGATAAGCTACAGGGACTTTTTTTGTTGGCTGGGCCTTGTTATCACCTTATAGCTGAACTGTGTGAACTTCAATAAACTCAGGCCTTGAAGTGTCTGAACTTATCAGGGTATTCTGGGGCCCACCAGGTAGCTCAAGGTTTGGGGAGGGAAGGAGACAGCTGCCAAACTCCTGCTGGTCTCAAGATGAGATAATTGGGGTTTCAGGCCAGTCTCAACTTTCCTTTCAACTTGTGTCCTCTGTGCCTCTCAGCAGGGTCCCACAGGTTTTATCCCAATGAATCTGAAAGTCTGTGCAAATGAAGATGGGAAATGTTAGTGCTGTCTTGCTGGATCCAGGGCAAAGTACTTGCTAAAATCAAGCCTTGTGGAAATATACACAAGTGATGCCATGATTAAGGATTGAACTCCATTCCTCTTCTGATAGAATGGTCAAAGCAGAATGTTCATAAGTGGGTCAATGTGTTCTCTCATGAAACAGATTTTTTTAAGTACCTTAAACATGATACTATGTTGTGATCCCTCACAGGTATGCCCAAAGATTAGCTTCCTAAAATATTCTAGGTCCTGCCAAGTTGACCATCAATATTAACCATCAGAGCATCAGATGACCTGTCTGGAAATGTTGGTTCAACTGCTTATTGATTGTGTGAACTGGGGCAAGGCATACATATAAGTTTGAGGTTTGTGATCTCTAAAGTAGAGATTAATGATAAAAACAAATGAACAAGTAAGGGTCAAATGAAAAGACAGTGACTTCCCAGTGCTATTTTTTAAAATATTATTTATTCATTTATTTGCAAGGAAAAAATATGAATGGGCATTCCAGGGCCTCTAACTACTGCAAATTAACTCCAGAGGAATGTGCCACTTTGTGCATCTGGCTTTAGGTGGGTTATGGGGAATCAAACCCAGGTCTCTAGGCTTTGCAGGCAAGCACCTTAACCATTGAACCATCTCTCCAGTCCCAATCCCAGTGATATTTATGGAGCCTCTGGGGTGGAAAGAGGTCAAGCAGGAGAAGCCTATCCTCTTCTTCAATTTAGACAGCCAGATTATGTTTAAACTTACAGATACCAGATTTAAGATCAAAATTCTTGCTCATTTATTCATCCTCCCTCAATATGAACACCCATCTTAATAACTAAGTGCTCTAATATTAACAAGGCACATCTGTAAACATGATCTTCCTCCCAGTCTTTTGTATGATATAAAAAATGATCTTTCCCACTCAGCAGCTGTAGTCTGGGACCCTAAAAGGTTCAGTGGTTTGTTGTGACTCCCATGCTCATCCTGCACTCTGAGGCCTTCACCCTCTTCTTTTCTCCAATATACAAGATACCATCTTTAATTTGAAAACTGGTTGCCTTTTCAGATGACCTATGTTCTCACAATGAAGCCACATTCTCTTTTTTCTTCAAAGAATGAAACTTCTCCTAAAAAGAAGGTGAAAGCACAGATTCAAAGTCTGATAAGATTTATAACATAGCCCATGATTCTGTTTCAAAGAACACAAAGAGTCATTGTCCCCCACAGTCCAGAGATAGTCATCCCAACCCCAGCAGAGTGCAGTGGGGGAGGGGGACAATTGACCTTATATGAAAACCTCAAGTGTGTTAGCAATAAGTGCTATCTGATATTCCTGCTGATGGTACTAAATTGCTTCCCATTTGAGAAGAACAGGTACTTACAGGAGTTTGGTTATTGATGATATGTTTCTTCATTTTTCCTTAATCCCAAATGCACAGTTGTGGGATATATTAAAACATTTCATAAATTTAGTGAATTAAATAATTCAATCATTTATTAAGTTACCCTAAGCTCTTTGCCTATGTAGTACTTGGAAGCTAAGTACTGTGAATACTACATTTGTAGGAATCGGCTACAGCTATCACCACATTCATAATGTAGCCAGGAACTAACTTATACAAACAACAAAATAAAAATGTAAACACATGTGATAGTCTTCAGGAATTCTGGAAATTCAATGAATTGAAACCGCTTATGGCCTGGGTTATCAGCAGCAGTTTCTCAGGGGAGACGGACTGATGCTGTCTAGTCATCTGGAGAACAGACGAAAGAAGCTGATCATGATAGAAAGAAAGGCAAGTATGCAGCTTGATATGTTTGGAAGTGTCGTTTCTCCCCTGGGGCACTGTCAGCCACCATGGGGAAAAAGCTGGTTGAAAGCAGTGGCTGCGGTTGCTGCTTGCTGTCAGGGCATTTCCACAGAGCTGGGGGTGGACGCAGGGTGTAGCCGGTGAAATATGAGAGGACGCTCTCGGGACACAGACGTGAGTAGATGTGTATCGTGTATCTCATGTGTCATTTATTGAATGGGGAGAGGCTACATTTATAGGGAAAAGAAGCCAGGAGGATGAGGAGCAGGGGAGGGCAAGGGGATTGATTGGTCAGGCAGGGTGGTGAGTTGGCATCCTGCAAAGGGATAGGTGAGTGCAGACAACCTGTGAATACCTAATTTGCATAATTGGGGGGTCTGAGCTGTGAGAAATACGTGATTCTAGCCATGGTCCGATGGGGATGGTTACAGAGAAATTTGCCACCTGGGTCTAACACCCATGCTGAGGTGAGAACGCTGGGTTCCTGTGGCTTGCTTAGGGGGTCAGGAGTTTTAGAGTTGAGGGTGGAGATGGCGAAACACCTATCGGATTTGCCGTGGTTTCAAACCTTATTCTCCAACACCCTCTTAACCCTGTGTCCTCCGTGTCCCATTTAGCAATACAAACAAGCAGTACCCAACAGGATGAAGCAAAATATGGTAGTAAAAACTCTTAGAAAAGTCATCGTGTCTGCATTGCCATTTTGGTTCCGACTGCTCAGCAATCAAGTGTCCTTGAAAAAGTACTCCATTTTTTCTGATTTCCATGCAATCACTTTAAAAACAGAAATTCAAACAAGTCAATTGTGTGAAAAATGTGGACCTTCAAACAGGTTTTCTTGATTTTGGGGCTCACATAAAAATTTTTTTAAATAAGTCTTGTACATCAATTGGCATAGTAATTGACTTTTAAAGTGCTGGGCTGACACAAGTAAGTTAATAAATAATTTTGTGTGTGTTTGTGTGTGTGTCTGTATGTGTGTGGCTATGCATGTGCTTTGAGTGTCAGTCCTCACCTTTCACCTTGTTTTTGAAGCTGGGTCTCTCATGACTTTGTTCTCCACTGAGCTTTCCAGGCTAGCTGACCTCTGAGCCTCTGGGAGAGTCTCCTATTTCTGCCTCCCTTCTTATCCTAGACATGCTAGGATTTCAGGAACTAGCCACACAGCAGTGGACATTTTTTGGGCCCTGGGGGGGTTGGAATTCAGGTATTCATGCCCATACAGCAAGCATTTTATTCGCTGAGCCATCTCCCCAGCCCTGATAACTGTACTTTAAAAACCATTTAAAAACTTGGTCTCTTCATTAAAGCCATCTTTTTACAAATGATTTTACAATGCCCATAAAAATAGTGGATTAGATTTTAAATTCTCAAAGACTTATGTTATGCAAATATTATTCGTTCCATTGTTATGCTAGTCTAGTAGGGAGGATGAAATTCCCTCATCTCTTTTCAGACATGTGATCCTTGTTCCTATAAGAACTGGAAGTAGCAACTTTGGTTAAATAATGAAAAGCATAAGATTTTATAAGATGGAGGATTGAACACAGAAAAGTTATGAAAATTGGCTGACTGATGTTGAAGCACATGTAGAAATTCAGTAAAAAATAACCAAGAATAATCAAGAAAACTTGAAAGTCAATGTCAGAAAACTAATTTGATATAAAACTATAATGACTGATACATAGATATTAATGTATTTGTAAACACAAGGGCTCTGGGTAAACTTGGAACAGAGTTTTGGAATTCATACTTTCCTCCTGTCTTCATATTGATCATCCTCTACCAGAAACATGGCTCCATATCACAGTAGTTAGAAGACCTTGGAAGTCTGATTTCCAGAACTGGACACACAAAAAGAAGTAAAACACAGCATGAAAGCTTGACCTTCAGCATGGCATCATCCTTGCAAGTCACAAATAACCCCCCCCCAAATATCCCAAAGACACCCTTCAAATTAGAATAGTAGTGTTCTAACAAAAATTTAAAAATTTAAAAAAAGACTTCCTCTGATACGAAACATGATGAGATACTATAATAGTGCATACTGAGAGAGAGAAATTCAATTATCATCACACCATAGTTTATCAAAGCCTCAACTTGTTTAGCATCCACACTTCAGGATTTAAACAGGAAGTGTATTCATTACTTTCTCACTGCTGTGACCAAATACATGAGAAAAACAAGCATAAGGAAGAAAAGATTTTAATTCATCTTATAGTTCTAGAGGGACACATTCCATTATAGCTAGAAGACATGGTACCAGGATTAGGAATCCAGTTCATCACATTGTAATTTGGATACAGAGAACAAACAGGAAGTAGGGATAGGCTATAAACCTTAAGGTTCACCATCCTCAAACCTACTTCCTCCAACAAGGCTCCAAACCCTAAAGGTTCTATGGCCTTCCCAAACAGTGTCTCCACCTAAAACCAAGTGTTTAAACATGTGAGCCTGTGGGGGGAATTTCACATTCAGACCTAAACATTCTATCTTTGATCTCCACTGGCTCATAATGCAGAATATATTTTGTCCAACTTCAAAGGTTCTTGCAGTCAAAGAGTCCCCACACTGCTCAAGAGTCTAAAGTCCAAATTTTCTTCTGAGACAAGGTAATTTAATTGTAGTCTTGTATTAAAAAATAATAATAAAAAACTTGCTTCCAGCATACAAGGTTACAGGGTAAGGATTCTTATTCAAAGAGGGAGGAATGGCATTTTAAGAAAAATTAGACCAAATTAAGACCAAAACTCATCAGGGAAAATATCAAACACTATTGCATCATGTCTGATATCTGGGACATATAATGAAATAGTCTTTTCAAAATGTTCGAATAGCCCTGCCTTCAAACTCTTCTGCCTACCCTACACAAAGCCTCTCTCTTTAACCATCTCTGGTCCTAACATCTCCAACATCCCAGAGTCTCCACTGAAATTTGAGTTTCAACTTCCCAGCTTCATACAATGGCTTCTCAGGCCACTATGCAGGGATTCTTAACCTTCCATGCATTGCCTGGTTTCAGCTGCTCTCTGGAATTATAGTGTAATGTTCCACGATTTCCTAAATATTGCATATTTCATGCCCACAAAAAAGGTACAACATTGACAATGCTGCAACAATCTGCTTCCACTCAGGACCTCAGGTGTACTGGCCTCTGTATGTCCTGACTTATATATCTGAAAACTTTCCTAGGCAGCTATTTTTGACCAGGAAAATTCATCTGAGGCATGATCCCTTCAGGAGTATCACCATGGATTTGAGGCCACCCTGAGGCTACATAGTGAATTCCAGCTCAACCTGAGCCAGAACAAGACCCTACCTCAAAAAAAAAAAAAAGAATTTGCATTTTCATAAGGTAGAGTTCAATGTATGGATCTTGCCCTCAACATATCTTTCCGATTGTTCCTGTGTAGAACAGTAGACTTGTGTAATGGTGCTTACCATCATTAAGAATAACGTATTTCTCACACCCTTACTCTAGTTGTTGGAAATTTCAAACTTGCTAATTTCCTTGCCAGGACATTTTTCATATCTTTTTTTTCTTGTGCTTGCTGCTTCCACTGTAAATGTGAATAAGAGTGATCAAGAGAAGCCATGCCACAGAATCAATACTATTCTGCCAAGAAATTTCCTGTGCCAATCAATACTTTATATAATTAAGCCTTCTCAATTTATCAGGCCATGGGCCAAAAACAGCCAGATATTTTTTGTCAGAATATCACATGTATATAGTTCAGTTCTCAATAGAGTCAAGTTTCCTTCTGAAATCTCTTAAGACAAGACTCGGCTTTACTTGTTTTCCTCAGCATACTGGCTTTCCAAACTCCCAGCAAAATGTTCCATTCAAATCTGCTTGTAGCAATGTAAGTCTTCTCTAGTCCATAGCTGCTATATTAGTTGTTATTAATCTAGAAATTAAACAGATTCTCCAGTTCTATTCAGTTGGTAATTACACATTATTTCATATCTTTTTCAAAGCCAAAATTATATATGCATATACATATATTTAAATCAACCCCAAATTTACTCTCTACAATCATGATGAAGAGTATATTCGCCTATGCATTCTTCAAAGGACATTTTACAAATAGGTGAATGTACACCTATATTTACACAAATTATGATATACTATTTATCACTATATGTAAAATGGAAGGTAAGTAATGTGACTAATGACTTACTGTTTATCACCATATGTAAAATGGAAGGTAAGTAATGAATATAACTAGGAAAGTAATGCAACTAGAAATTGTGTGCATCAGATGGATTAATGTACATAAATTATTAAAATAATGTCTAACACAGACAAACCTTTGTGTAAGAAATATCTATTACCCTTTCAATTTCATCATCATAATTATAATTTTTATGTCTCCATGAAAAGAAATACTTTATAGTATTCTACTGACTTTATTATTTTCTATATACATATAGTTATGCCATCTCCATACAAAAGTGAGAGAAAAACAAAATCTTTCGTCATCCAAAGGTTTAAAATGTTGTCATTTTAAGATTCTACTAAAAGAATCAACAAAGATTATGTGTTTAAAATACAGAAAGGACGAAAAACTAGTAAATAATGAAATGCAAAGATATCAATAGATCATTTGACAAGCCCAGATAAATGTTTAATAGAATTAACCACTAGAAGAGGTTTAAAACACTGAAGAAATGAAAATACAGTGGAAGAACGCCTGAGACATGGGTTTAATTAGGAGAAAGGGTTTGTGGGAACTGAGCCTCTCAGTCTTTACATGTGCTTATACGTATATATGTACATATATCTAAAATTTGTATTTTGATTAAATAATAAATTTGGGGTTGATTTAAATATATGTAGATGCATATATAATTTTGGCTTTGAAAAAGATATGAAACAATGTTTAATCACCTACTGAATAGAACTGGAGATTCTGTTTAACTTCTAAATTAATAACAACTAATATAGTAGTAAAGACTATTGTTCCAAAATAGCACACAAGAGTAATGAAAAGAAATAACACTGACACAGAAGTTACAAATATGCCTAACTATATTCTTATGATATATAAATATATATGTATATAAATCAGGTTGAAGCCATTAATTAAAAGATAAAACTCGTGCTGGAGAGCTGGCTCAGTGGTTAAGGCACTTGTCTCCAGTGCCTAAGGCCCCAGGTTCAATTCCCTAGTACCCACATATGCCAGACCCAAAAGGTGGTGGCCCTGGTTCTCTCTCTCTCTCTCTCTCTCTCTCTCTCTCTCTCTCTCTCTCTCTCTCTCTCTGTGTGTGTGTGTGTGTGTATCTCTGCTTGAAAATGAATAAATAAAATATTAAAAAAAGAAGGGGCCTCAATTAAAAAAAAACTCAACTCAAGGTAAGGTTGCTAATGGACTGCTGCTTCTGATAACTTATAAAGCCATATTTAAAAATAAAACATACAAAAGTAGAACTCCAAAACATATAAAGTAGAACCATATAGTTGAGAACAACTCTGACAACAATATCTATGGAAGTTATGACTACCAAGAACCATCTCAGAAAAATAAGATGACCTTTATGCAGCAGACTTAAAAGACAAAAATGAAAGTACAGTAACTTCAGACTATAAGTGAGGCAAAGGTAGAATGACTCTATATTGGTCTATAAAGTGTTTCCTTACTATAAACAGATACATGTTAGTTCTAATGTCTATTAGCTCAAACTATGATTTTCACATGTCCAACATAACCAAAATTCTAGCCATTGAGAACCCATGTTTTGCACATCCCAACAAACTTCAATGGACAGTTTCTTCCTGGAATTAAGACAGAACACTAAAGTTTAAAGCCCTAAACTAAAGCTGCTCTTTGAAGACCCTTTGGGCCCAGAGTTGCCCGACCCTGTCAATAAATGACATTCTGATTTTTCCCTCTTCCCTTGACCTTCTGTCCTGGTTGAAGCCTCCATATCAAAAACCTTCGAATTGTCTGATCGGTGAGCAACTTTTCTTTTCATGTTCATGTGTTGAGCAATAAAAGTTGTATATATTAGGGATATAGTAAGCTTGATCAAATCTTAAATCTTCAAGTCTTCTACACAGACTACTCAGAAAGGAATTGGAGAGATGGTTCAGCAGTTAAAAGTGCTTGCTTTGAAAGCCTAACAGCCTGGGTTCAATTCCTCAGTACCCACTGTCTAAATTTTTTTTGCAGTGGCAGGAGGCCCTGATGTGCTCATATTCCCCCCAATATCTCCTTACCGCTAATCAATAAAAATATGCTGAAAACCATAGAAAAGACAGAAGAAATCAGCATTAGGCATAGTCTTAATAAAGTTCACCTGAGGGCAGTGCCTGTTTCTATTGAAGTAAGAATTGCAGTGTAGCTAGGAAAATAGCTGCTATACTTACTGCACAAGCTGGGTGCTCAAGAGGACCTGGGTTCAGTTCCTCAGCACACACATAACTAGCTAGGTGTGGCTGGGCATGCCTGTAATGTGACAGTCAGGTGTGTACAAAGACTGCTCATACCCTTCCAGCCCCTCCCTTTGAATGGGAGGTGTCTAGTTAGAGCTACAACCTAGGTGCTAAAACTGATTGGTCAGATATGAACCAATCAGCTGTCCCTCTGACTCACGTGGGGAGGACTTAAAACTAGCTCCCCTAGAGAACTCGCTCTCTTGTCCCACATGG